>CAUYPK010002446.1:0-36277 GCA_963574355.1 Loris lydekkerianus
AATGGAAAAACAATGATCCAATGCACTCAATTCTAATAATATGAAGCTAGTAGATGATCTAATTCATTCCCACAGAGGGTAAAAACTTATTTCAATTCAAGCTTGGGGGTGGGGGCATGAGGAAGGGGGACAGGGAGGACAGGGGAGAAGGGGGGTTGGGGTGCTCCCTCTTAATGGGCACTATGTAGGGGTTTATGGCCCGATTTCTGCATGCAAGACACAACTACAAGCACTTTCTGCATGCAAGACATAACTACAAGGGGGACTGTACCTAACAAACTCAAATATTGTGACCTGGTTGTTTATACCCTCACATTAACTGGAAATTTTTATATATATAAAAATATATATATATATATATATATATATATTTCTTTTTAATAATATTTTCTTCTAAAACTTTTCTTCTAAAACTTTTTAAAAAGTTTTGTGTTCTCCCATTTGAATATTAAAATCTACCAAAATTGTCTTGAGTATATGGTGTGATGTATGGATACAGTTTTTTTTTCGATTTTGCTAACCAATTTCTTGACACCATTGATTGAATTATCCATCTTTTTGAACTGCAAATATATTTTAAGATGGGTTCTGTTTTTACATCTTGGGGCTCATAATATCTGTTTTCCTCGATTTTAATGAAATTAGCAGACCATGCTGATCGCTATCTGGATTAATTACATCATTAGGGATCACAAATTGGTAATATTCTAACCCTAACTCTAATACCTTCCTCATAGGTTGTGCTGCAATACTTCTAAAAAAAGAAAACTTACTTCATCAACCATTTTGTTACTTTGACATACAATGTATCTAAGAAAGGTGGGGAAAATGCTTGGATTTTTCCTCTGATTACAAGCTTTCAAAGTAGTAAGTTGTTTTCCAGGCATAAGATTTTAAAATATTTGATGTGTTTTAGTTATTATTCGTACTGATGTCCTCTTTTTTTCTTATAATTTGAGTTTTATTTTATATCAAAGCTATATTTGTGAAGTGTAAAGAGTCAAATCATTTTCCCATTTACCACATTTCAAAGGCAACAATTTTCAACTCTTTTAGCTAATTAGTCTGATATCTTTAAATTACCTGCTTATTCCTTTCTTTGATTTCAGTTTTCATCATTATCTACTGACTTTCTCTTACTGAAGATGAAAATTCAGCTCACTTTCACCCTTCCAGCCCCTACCACTATCCACCCATCACCTATTCTCTCCATATAGTCACACCATAATTATGACTGTTTCAATATCATGTGTTTTCAGACCACGTGAAGACTATTCACAACTGAGCCCCATATAATGCTATGGTTATTTGTCCATTTTTGCATAGCTTTTTATTTCACCTGGAGTTTGAAATGATGATTGCCATTGTTGGTTTGCTTAATTTTCTACATTCTTACTATCAACTCAATGTTCACCTTTCCACTAGTTGTCTAAATTTCTTCTTAACACTTTTAATGTAGCAGGCATTCTTTCCATTTCAACATGTTGAATGAGCTCTCTTCAGACCACTCCAACCTAAGAGTGCTCATAGATGGCTGTCATTCCATGATATCCCCTACATTAGCCTGTGAAAATTCTTTGGCTTCTTTAGTTGCGTGGACTGTTTCCTGACTTCCCTATCTCCCTTTTCCTTGGTTTAGTCCCTTATTTTGATGCAGCTCATCCTCTAGTATATTCTGGAGAACAAACACATAGGAAATATTTTTTTCTTAAACAGGATTTTGCTTTCTTGCCCAGGCTAGAGTTCAGTGACATCATTATAGCTCACTGCAACCTCAAATTCCTGGGCTCAAGCAATCTTCCTGTGTTAGCCTCCCAAACAACTGAGACTAGAGGACCACGCTATCTTACCCAGCTAATTTTTCTATTTTTTGTAGACACATCTCATTATGTTGGTCAGGGCCTGAACTGCTGGCCTCAAGCAATCCTCCCACCTCAGCCTTTCAAAGTGCTAAGATTACAGGCATGAGCCACCGCACCCTGCCAGAAATACATTTTTTAGACTTCACTTGTACAAAAATATTTTCATTACACTTTCACACCTAATTGATAATGGAAAATAATCTTTAATAACCTCTTTTTATCCATTTTCTTTATTCTGCTTTTCTGTAACTCTTATTAATTGGGTGTTGGACCATATGGATTGGTTCTTTAATTTTCTTATCTTTTCCACACTATGTATTTTTCTTCTTGCTCCACTTTCTGGAAGATTTCCTCAACTTTATATTCCAAACTTTTAATTTCTTTATCATAATATTAATTTCCAAAAAGTCTTTTACTTTGCCTCTGAATGTTTCTTGTACTTAGCACCATCTTCTTTTTTCATAGATAAAATATTCTCTTTTCTCTAAAAGAATATTAACAAAATTTTATTCTTTAAAAATGTCTTCTTAAAAATTAAGCTTTCCATCTATACTCCTTTTTGGTTTATATGTTTGTTTTATTTGGCCATCTTTCTGCCTAGAAGATTCCCTCAGAAGATTGCTCTCTTTACTTTTCCAGTTCATATTTAATATGTAGGATTGAAAAGCTGACTGGAAGCTCTGTGGGAGTAGGTGGGTTTTGTCAAGTGTGGGCGACAAGGCAATGTGGTGATGCGACTGGCATATTTCCTTGGGGAACCTCTGGTGTCAACATCCACAGAGAAGGATTATCTCAGAATCTGACACAAGGGCCTTCCAATTGCTACAGGAGCTGAGTAGAAGATGGCCTGGAGAAGTGGCATCTTAAAATCAGTATAAGTTCACTTAATTGCCAATTTTTTTATACAGTACTTCTGACCTTGACTGCCTGGTGTTTCCCAGTCCCAAAATTCTCTCCTAAGACCAACCTTTAGTTGCTGCTCAAGTATGGGCAGGAAAAGAAAAGGCTACACATATGGACTCTAAATGCTTCATACACAGAATTTTACCCCAGCCTGCTTTGAGCACTATCCTCACCCCAACCTCCAGGGTCCACCCATACCACCAATTCCTAAGCATTTTAGGGTGCTACTGGGTAGATTGGATCTCAGCTTTTCCCTCTAGCAGTTTCAGATTTGTATTTCTCAGGTTTTCTAGGTCATTTAATATTTTCCAACTTCCATATTTTGTTGCTGTTGTCTTATCACCCATTGCACTTTTCCTTTCAGGCTTTTATCTTTGAAAGCATTCGCTTTCATGTCATTTCAAAGGAGCTTTGGGAAGGAGCAAAAAGAAGGTAATACCTTCCCAGATTCTCAATCTCTTCTGAAGTAGGAACCCTTTGTTCTCCTATGTCCTCTTTGTTCCTTTGTTCTCGTTGTTCAGTCATCTTCAAAAACTAAAATCATATCCCCATTTTACAGATAGAGCATTTTGAGGACAGAGAAATAAAGTCATTTTTCCAAGATCACAGAGTTGGGGGTGGGGCAGTAGCTCACAGCATTTGTCTTGAAGAAAAAAAGAAAAGTGCCGTAACATCATGCAGCTGTCACATTCCTGAAATAAGTTATTCTGCATCACCTTGCTTTGCGGTTGACCTTAACCAATGCCACAGCCAAATGATAAAAGCCAGAGTTAGTTGCTGAATACAGAATGACCTGACTAAACGTTTGTACATTGAACTTGACTGTAAAAAAAAAAATACATATATATTTCTATATAATCTCTATATATACATATATCTATATACATATATACATGTATACATTAGTTCTATATATATAGAACTAATATAACCTAGTATTTTTCATGATAATAACTATAATTAACTAACCAAGCTGAATGAGCCCAGAAATTCATCTGAGAAAAGACTACCAGTGCCAGCTTTTGGAATCGGGAGGCATGACAAATTTGTGAGTTGAGTCTTTTAGTACAGGAAATAGCTGAGGCCATCAAAAATTTAATTTAGTACCTGAAAGTAGGTCTCAAAATGAAAATGATGCTTTAGCCTTTAGAAGCACAGTTTTCTGAATCCTTATGTCTCCTGAAGCAATTTACTGCATGCATTCCTCTTAGGTCAGCAGGATTATTGCCCAAAGTTTAAGCCAAGTACAGTTCACAATCAATTTTTGCTTATATTCATTACTCTTGCAGCTAGCTCCCAGCATTTATTGAATCACTAAGAGTCAAACTAATATTACTGGCAGATAACGTCATAATTTGTTTATGAAACTATTCGTTGCTTTTTTGACATTTCTTTATTTATTTGGGATATAATCTGTATCATCCTTATTAAAATGTGTGCAAGGTGCTGACGTTTTATACAACTGTTATATTCTCTTGACTTTAATGGATGAACTGGGATTACTCTGTAAGAACGCCTCTGAAGTAATCACACTTCTTGTTAGTAAAAGTGTATTCTAAAATACATTAAATTGTATTTGCAGACATTTATGTTGAAGTTTATCATTGTTGTTGGTTTGTGGCTTTGCTCTCAGGAAGAAGACTGCTATATTTAAATAAATCAATAAAGAATAAATAAACTTTAAAAACAATTTATGTTTTGGTGTTCTTAGAGTGAAGATGTGAAAAGAGAAGTCCTATAAAGTGTAAGAACAAGAACTAATCCTAGAGACTATCTAGATCAGCTCTTTAATTTTATAGAAAACTGAATCTCCTGGTGGATTTAGTGACTTTATCCCACAATTTTCAGTCACCTTGATGTTTGAACTAGGAATAACGAGATCTAAGTTCCCCCATATTCACCTTCTTTCCATTGTACTGTGGCAGCACATTCATTTAGAAATTTTTTCTCTGTTATTTATCTTTAATAAAATAATAGCAATAATTAATAACTGATATTTTAAAATTTTACTTAGAAATAATTTAAAGTTATAGAAAAATTGCATACATAGCACACACAACTTCCTACCTTTAAGATATCAAAATTGTTAACATTTTTCCACGTTTATTATATGTGTGAGTATACACATAGACACATGTTAAAATTACAGGGTACAGAGACAGACAGATGTTATTAACTTTAGCATATACTTCCTGAGAACAAGGAGATGCCCTTATAAAACCACGGTACAAGTATTCAATTCAAGAAATTTAACATAGATGCAATGCTGTAATATGACACACAGTCCACATTCAGTTTTCCCCAATTGTTACAACAATGTTTTTCTGGCAGTTCTTTTTGTTTCCGTCTGAAATCCAATCCAGTTATCCAATCCAGTCTCTGATCTCCTTTAATGCGGACTCAACCTCTCTTTGTCTTTAATGATATGGACATTCTTGAAAAATACAGGCCAGCTGTTTTGGAAAACGTCTCTCAGTCTAGGCTTGTCTGATGTCTCCTCCTGATTAGATTTGATTTATGTACTTTTCTAGTAGAAATACTACATAAATGGCTTCATGTCCTTCTTACAGCATCACATCCGGAGACATGTGATGTTAGTTTGGCTATTATTGTTCACAAGGGGTTTTAAAAAATTTCTTTGCTTTGGCTTGGCACCTGTATACAGTGGTTACGGCGCCAGCCACATACACCGAGGGTGGTAGGTTCAAACCTAGCCTAAGCCAGCTAGAACAACAATGGCAATTGCAACAAAAAATAGCCAGGCTTGTGGCAGGTGCCTGTAGTCCCAGCTACCAGGGAGGCTGAGGCAAGAGAATCACTTAAGCTCAAGAGTTTGAGTTTGCTGTGAGCTGTGACACCACGCACACTACCAAGGGAAACATAGTGAGACTCGGCCTCCAAAAAAAAAAAAAAAAAATTATTTGCTTTTGCATTTTTAACATCTTCAAGTTAATAACATCTTTCACATTTAGTTAAGGGAAGGCTTCCAGGTTTCTTAGCAGGTTATTTTCAGTATAGCAGAAAAAGAAATAAAGTCTGGATGGCAGGAGGTTCCTTTTGTGACCCAAATTAAGTAGAACCTTGGCATAAACTAAGGTTAGGCATATTTTGTTTTGTTTTGCAATGCCAGCCAGTGTGATTTAGCCCTCAGCTTATACAGTTGCTTCAGACTTCTTCTGCCAAACTCTACAGCCTGCAATGTTTGCATGACAATCTTTGATGAAGCCTGCTGAGTCACTTTCTTAAGAAGCCAATATTATATAGATATTACTTCCTATGAACTCACAAAGCATTATCTCAAAATCTAAAAGCACATGTAAGTTGGATGACACCATGGTCTGCATAAATCGAGTTTTTTATTGATTGGTTGCAGATGTTTGGTTGACAAACCTGACTTTAGTTGGGCTTACATATACGATAGACAATGAAAATGATCTCAAGGAATGTATTTCCCAAGACTCTGATTTAGATAACAGGATCCCCTTTCCTCTCCCCATTCCCTTGCTTCATCCTGTGCTGAGATAATTGGCTGAATGGAATGGACCTCAAGAAACAGAATCCGTCATGGTTGTTTTCCTCTGAGGAGCTATCTCACTCTGATGAAAGTCCTACCTGCTACCCACTCCATCCCCTGCTCTTCTTCTTACGAAAGCTAGAATAATGTTAAACATTTTTGACCTGGCAGAAATCCTCATTCTTAATCAGCAAACACTCCGTTTTCTAAGAAAAGTAAAGCCATATGAAACTAAGAGCTTTCAAATAGGATACTCCACCCACTTTGGGGACTGATTAGAAAGTAAGAATCAAGTAAAACAAAATGAATGAAGTAGCTGTCTGTAGAAATGTTTCCAGGCCTAACTTCCAAACTTCAGAGTGATTTAATAATGAGCTGCTATTGGGACCAATGTTTCTCCCACATTTTAGAATGTTATGTTTTAAAAGGACTGTAACGAATGATCCATCTGATAGATACCTCAGTTTCTCCATTGCAAATGAGAATAATCTGATCTGAAGACACACATTTGGAGAAGGTTGAATTCATCTGGCTTTCTTGTTGAGTTCAACATTTTTAGCTCACAAGAACTGAAGTACACTAGCAACAGGTTTGCACGTGGACATGGGACTGCATGTTGTGAGAGAAGGTGCCTTTTGCTAAAAGCCTTTCTGCAGAGAGTCACTATAGAAGTTCCTGGTTCTTCATCTGAAAGTACCACAATTTCTGTGGCTCAGCTAAACTGCACATGTCTATTGTTTTCTTTTTTCTTATCCATTCACTCATTCTTCTAATTTCCTAGAAAAAAGTCTGATAGGACCAGAAGTGGTGTCTTCATTTGAGTTCTTCCAAAGTAGATCCTGAGAAAAGGATTTGAATACAAGCGATTTATTTGGGGGTGTCTTAATTTGGACTACTATATCAGATTACTGTAGACTGGGTGGCTCAAACAATAGACATTTATTTTTCCACAGTTCTGAAAGTTAGAAATCTGAGATTAAGTTGCCAGCAAGGTTGAGTTCTGGTAAGAGCCCCTTTCCTGGTTTGAGGATGGTAGTCTTGCTGTGTCCTTACATGATGGAGAACAAAGAGAGAGGAAACAAGATCTCTTCTGTCTTTTCTTGTGAAAAGTGCACTAATCCTATAATGAAGATTCCACTCTCATAACCTAATTATCTTTAGAAGGCTCCATCCCCAAATACCATCACGCTGGGGATTAATGTTTCAAAATATGAATTTTGGGGGGGAGGGCAGAGCAACATTCAGTGCATAGCATAAGGTGATACTAGTAAGCATACAGAGGGAAAATAGAAAAGCAAGGACATTCAATAGACGATGTATTAATAATTGGGTTATTGCTAACAGGTTCAATCCATTGGGGACCATCTGAGAGATTTTGCTGTCTTTCATATTGCAGATAATGACAGATCTTGCTGAAGAATTGTCCTCCAAAGAAAGGGAGTACATTGCAGATGTACCCACCAACTCCTATCCTTTGGTTGGAAGTCACTTCTAGGTCATTAAATTCCCTGGCACTTCCTTGCTGGCCCCACAAGTGAGCCCAGAATCCCCTTATAGCTACAGAATGTCCTAAATCAGAAAAACACAGGCACTTGAAATAAGAAGCTTCTGGTAGTATAGACATAAGTAACTGTCTACTGAAACTTCCAATGATCTCCTAGGTGAGCTGAGGGCATATGGATGCGGCATCAATGGTGAGTGACACTATAGGTAGCCCCCTGAGATAAGCTGAACCAGGCATCTGGGAAGGAAGGGGGGTGCTTATAACAATATTTCAGCAAAGGCTGTATTCACAGCACTTTCCACAGACAGGCATTATGAGAGGACTGGTATCCTAAAATCTGTCTGCTAGAGCTCCTTTCTGAATAACTTATGTAGGATCAACCAACTCCCCACTGAGCATACTTACACACACTAATATTCTATGAAAGTCTCATGCTCATAGTCCAGGCATTCTATCTTCACATCTTCACGGAAGCAATAGGTTCATCTGCAGAACTAATTATTGCAATAGTTTCTTTATGAATCAAACTCTGCCACTCTGCTCAATTTTCATTTACTTTTAAGATCATGCCTTTGAAGAATTATTTTAAATTAATTCATTAAAAAAAAAGAGCAGAAGGAATACCCTATGTGACCTTTGAAAAACCATTCAAGCATTCCAAATTATCTAACAATTGTTTTTCCTATTCATGCTGCAGTTAAAAGGATAAATAAGGCAGCTCCTTTTTTTTTTTCTCCTGACTCACAAAATATTATAATTGAGACATAAAATACTAGAATAAAACAGACAGAGATAAAAAGTAATACACATTACCTTTATCACTCTTTTAACTGCAGAATGAAACTGGACATACACAGCTGTAATGAAGCCCCCAAACTTCCCTCCATAAATATATACCCCAAAACACAGCCTTCCACTCCAGGGAGGAAATGGTTTCCTGGTAAACTCGGCCGAGAGAGAACACTACACTGTGTTTTAGTTGGGTCTTCTTGGAAGCAGAATCTAAGGTAGAGTTAGGAGTCCAAGAAGCATATTGGAAGGTAAAATTTGGGAAAAATAAAAGAGTAAGAAAGTATAATTAGGCATAGAGATCCCGGGATCTCAGTGAGGATTTGACAAAGTCTTAGCCAACCTAGTGGGGCATTCCAGAGCAAACAGTGCCTAATATTGGAGTCCTACATTGGCAGAAATGGCCAGGCCTTCACATTCCTGCTTGTTTTGGTCATTGATTATGCCTCCTAAGAAGAATGTACCCTTCAAAACTGGAGGCTTCCAACTAAGTGTACTCACTGCAACTAAATGGTAAGTTCTTTCTTTAAGGATGATCTGAGAGGCACACATCCATCACTACTACATTTGTACTACTACTACTATTGTGTTCCTTTTCCTACTGTCTCTGATCAAAAAAGTTACTTCTTCACCCTTGGAAGGGAGTAGACAGGGAGAAGAGAGAAGCTGGAAGTGTTACTCCCAAGTATTTCTATCTCAGGGAATGAAGTGGAAACACATACATGCAAAATGCAATTTTTTAAAATTTCATATTAATATGAGGGTACAAATGATTAGGTCACATTGTGTGCATTTCTGAGGTAGAGTTCAAGTTGTAATTGAGCCCTTCATCTAGGGGGTGTGCCGTATACATTGTACCTATCATTTGATGAGAACTTACCATTCCCCCTCCCCCCCTCCTTCTCCCTTTCCCTTTGTGCTACTCCACCAATTGATTATACTAGTACATTTTTTGCCTGTGGATGTGTAGTTGTTCTGCTATTGATTCCATATTAGTATTGAGTACACTGGATACTTGAATTTCCATTCTTGTGACACTTTAGTAAAAAGAATGTGTTTCAACTCCATGCAGGTAAATATAAAAGATGTAAAGTCTCCATCTTTTTATGGCCAAACAATATTCTATGGTATACATATATCACAGTTTATTAACCCATTCATGTGTTGATGGACACTTAGGTTGCTTCTACATCTTGTTAATTGTGAATTGAGCTGCAGTAAACATTCTTATGCAAATGTCCTTGTGATAAAAATTTTTTTTTTCTTCTGTGTAGATACCTAGCAATGGGATTGCAGGATCAAATGGAAAGTCTACATTTAGGTCTTTCAGGATACGCCATATTTCTTTCCATAGAGGCTGTATTAGTTTGCAATCCCACCAGCAGTGCTAAAGTGTTCCCCTTGCTCCACATCCATGTCAGCATCTGCAGCTTTGAGACTTTGTGATGTGGGCTATTCTCACTGGGGTTAGGCGATACCTCAGAGTGTATCTGATTTGCATTTCTCTTATTATTAGGAACAATAAGGATTTTTTCATGTGCTTATTGCCCAGTCATCTGTCTTCTCAGAGAAGTTTCAGTTCAAGTCTCTTGCCTACATATAAATGAGATTGTTTGCTCTTTTCTTGCTGGTTAATTTGAATTCTCCATAGATTCTAATTATCAGTCCTTTGTCGGATTCATAGCATGCAAATATCTTCTCCCATTCTGAAGGTTGTCTTTTTGCTTTTGTTGCTGTGCCCTTGGCTGTGTAAAAGTTTTTTAGCTTGATCATGTCCCATTTATTTATTTCTGATGTTGCTGCAATTGCCAAGGGGATTTTCTTCACAAATTCTTTCCCCAGACCAATAGCATCAAGAGCTTTTCCCACACTTTCTTCTAAGATTTTGACATTTCACTGGCATAAATTTAAATCTTTTATCTAGCTAAGAGTCAGTTGTTGTAAGTGGTGAGAGGTGTAGGTTCAATTTTAGTTTTCTACATGTGCCTAACCAGTTCTCCCAATACTATTTATGAAGTAGGGATTTTTCCCCCCAGTGTATGCTTTTTTTTTTTTTTTAAATTTATCAATGATCAGATGATAATACCTGCTGGGTTCATCTCTAAGTCCTCTAATCTATTCTTCAGATCTATATCTTCATTTTTGTGCCAGTACCATGCTGTTTTGATCATTGTAGCCATTTTTATAAACTGAAGTCTGGTAATGTGATGCCTCCAGATTTGTTTTTATTTCTTAAAATCACTTTAGCTATTCAGGATTTTTTTATGGTTCCATATAAAATGAAGTATTATTTCTTCAAGTTTGTGAAAGTATGACATTGGTGCTTTGATGAGGACTGCATTAAATCTGATCACTTTGGGTAGTATGAATATTTTAACAATGTTGATTCTTCCCATCCAGGAGCATGTTCTTACAGTTTTTATTGTCTTCTGCTATTTCTTTTCTTAGGGTTTCACAGTTGTCTTTAAAAAATTCTTTCATGTCATTTGTTAGATATATTCATTTCCTTTGAACCTACTTGGAAAGGTACTTTGTCTTTGATTTGATTCTCAGCTTAACTGTTGTTGGCATATATCAAGGCTACTGATTTGTGGACATTAATTTTGTACCTCAAGGCATTACTGTTTTCATTGATCACTTCCAAGAGCCTTGTGATTGAGACTCTTGAGTTTTCCAAGTATAAGATCATATCATCCACAAACAGCAAGAGTTTGACCTCCTCTGTTGCTATTTGAATACCATTAATATCCTTCTCTTGCTTGATTGCATTGGCTAGAACTTGCAACACTATGTTGAACAGCAGTGGCAACAGTGGACATCCTTGTCTGGTTCTAGTTCTACGGAGAAATGCTTTAAGTTTTACTCCATTAAATATGATATTGGCTGTGCGTTTATTGTAGATGGCATCTATCATTCTAGGAAATGTCCCATCTATGGCTGTTTTCTTAAGTATTCTTATCAGAATAGGATGCTGAATTTTGTTGAATGCTTATTCTGCACCTATTTAGAGGATCATCCGGTCTTTGTTTTTGCTTCTATTTATGTGGTGAATTACATTTACGGATTTACATATGTTGAATCAACCTTGAATCCCTGGGTAAAGGCTTCCTGATCATAATATATTTATTTTTTAGTGTGTAGCTATATTCTGTTTGCTAGGATCCTATTAAATATTTTTTGCATTGACATTCATTAATGATATAGATCTGTAGTTTTCCTTCTTTGTTGGGTTCTTTTCTAGTGTTTGTATCAAGATGAAGTTTGCTTTGTAGAATGTGTTGAGGAAGGCCCCTTCCTTTTCTATGTTTGGGAATAGTTTCTGTGGCATAGGTGTAAGTTCTTCTTTGAAGGTTAGGTAGAATTCTGGCATGAAGCTATCTGATTCAGCACTTTTCTTTTGTAGAATATTTCTATTTGTTGCAATTTCAGTGCTTGATATTGGTTTCTTCAAAATTTCTAATTTTTTCTGGTTGAGTTTAGGAAGCTAGTGTGATTCCAGGTATTGGTCCATTCCTTCTATGTTTTCAAATTTCATGGCATAGAGTTTTGATTTTTGTTGTTGTTGTTGTTATAGTTTTTGGCTGGGACTGGACTTGAACCCACCACCTCCAGTATATGGGGCCAGCACCCTATTCCTTGAGCCATAGGTGCCACCCATGGCATAGAGTTTTTTTTTGTATTAATCAGGGATGATTTTCTGTATCTCTGTGATATCTGTTGTTATTTCCCCATTTTCATTTCTGATTGAGGTTATTAAAGATCTTACTTCTCTATTTCTGGTTAATCTGGCCAAAGGTTTATCAATTTTATTAATCTTTTCAAAGAATCAACTCTTTGTTTCACTGATTTTCCAATGATTCTCAATTTCATTTAATTATGATCTAATATTTATTTTATTCTGGTGTGATTGGATTTCTCTTCCTTTTCTAGCTTTTTAAGGTGATCCATTAAGTTGTTGACTTTAGCTCTTTTTGTTTTCTGGATGGGGGAATGTAATGCTATAAATTTCCATTGTAGGACTACCTTTGCAGTATTCCACAGGTTTTGATAGCTTGTGGCTTTATTGCCATTTTGATTGAGAAATCTAATGATTTCCTTCTTTATCTCTTCCTTGACCCAGCTGTCATTCAGCATAAGGTTGTTTAATTTCAGTGACTGTGGGTGAGAACTAGATTAGTCTGGCTTCCCCCTGGCTTCCCCCTTGGGTGGGTTATGGCCCTGAGTTTCAGCCCCCCACCCCCTCTGTAATGCACACCTATGTGGCGAAGGAGGGTTGGAATGCCAGAATAATAGATAAGAAAATAGTCTGAGAAATGTCTAGATAGAGACAAGATATATAGGCCAGGTGCCGTGGCTCACACCTATAATCCTAACACTCTGGGAGGTTGAGGTGGGTGGATACCTTGAGCTCATGAGTTCAAGGTAAGCCTGAGCAAAAAAATCAAGACCCTGTCTCTACTAAAATAGAAAAACTGAGGCAAGAGAATCACTTGAGCCCAAGAGTTGGAAGTTGCTGTGAGCTATGACACCACAGCACTGTACCCAGGGCAACAGCTTGAAATAATGCCTCAAAAAAAAAAAAAAAAAAAAAAGTGCGAGAGAGAGAGACAAGATATAAATAAAACTGGAAAGTAATTGATAATTGCCCTGGAGATACCCTGCAGCTGCAGGCACCTTGACCTGTAAACTGTAACTTTCCCTCATTAAATCCTATACAAAGTATTCTTTGATCTAAAGTTGAGTACTCCCCTGTCCTTAAGCCTGATAGCTTTCTTTATTTCTAATAATAGCTTTTTTATTTCTAATAAATAGCCTTAAGTATTGGGCTCAAGATGGACATGTTAGCCTGGTGAGAGGTTGATGCAGTGTTATCTCTCACAGGTCCGAACATTCTGTGAGTGTCCCCAAATTTTGCAGCACTTTCTCTCCCTTTTTCTGCCAGACCCTGGGTCTTCTGGCAGGGTCCCTCTGCAGGGCAAGCCCTAATCTGCCATGCTGCAGCTCAATTCTCAGGTTGCAACACATGACTTTATGTGGGTGTGAAGATTTCTGTTGGAGGTGAGTTCCACTTTTATTCTGTGGTGGTCTGAGAAGATACAAAGTATAATTTCTATTCTTTTAAATTTGTTGAGATTTGATTCATACCTTAAGATATGATCAGTTTTTGAGGATGATCCATGGGTTGATGAGAAGAATGTATACTCAATTTTATTAGGATGAAATGTTTTGTGTATTAATGTTAAGCCCATTTGTTCTAAGGTCATGTTTAAGTCTATTGCTTCTTCATTTAGTTTCTGCTTGGAGGATCTGTCCATGTCTGTCAGAGGGGTATTGAAGTCCACAGTTATCATAGTGCTAGAGGATATCATATTATTCAGGTAAGTTAGTATTTGTTTTAGATATCATAAAGCATTTAAGTTGAATGCATAGATACTTAGGATTGAAATGTCTTCTTATTGTATTGTTCCCTTAACCAGTATAAAGTGCCCATCTTTGTCTGTCTTTATTTTTGTAGATACAATTATATCTGCAAATAGATTGCAAACTTTGCTTTCTCCTCATTTCCATTTGCCTGAAATATTATTTTTCATCCCTTCACTCTGACTTTAGTTTTTTCCTTAGAGATTAGATTTTTTTAAATTAAATCATAGCTGTGTACATTAATACGATCATGGGGCATCATACACTAGTTTCACAGACTGGTTGACACAGTGCTTTTTTTAAGACAACAAACATTTGGCTTGTGATTTTTAATCTGGTAAGCTAGCCTGTGCTTCTTCATTTGGGAATTCAAGACATCACGTTTATTAAGAGAACTGATAGGTATGGTGGACTTCTGTTCATCTTGTTTTGTAGAGGTCTGTTGTTTAGTTTTTATCCCTTGCCCTATTGTGGAAGGTAGGCTTTGTCCTATAGTTCAGGGTGTCTTTACTTTGCTGGTGATCAACTGTGTTGATCAGAGTGAAAAACATGTCTGAGTACTTCTTGCAGAGCTGGTCTGGTCTTATTGTGGCAAATTACTTCAACGTTTGGAAGTTAGTAAAATATTTTATTTCCCTGTTGAATATGAAACTCAGTTTAGCAGGATACATAATCCTGGGCTGAAAATTGTTTTGTTTAAGGAAGTTAAAGACAGGTGACCACCCTCTTGTGGCTTGGAAAGTTTCAGCTATAAAGTTTGCTGTCACTATGATATTTTTATGCTTGTATATAAGAAATTTTTTATACCTGGCTGCTTGCAGAATTATGTCTTTTATTTTGACTTTGGCTGAATTAATTACGATATGTCTGGGAGATGCTTTGTTTGAATTGAGTCATTCTGGAATTCTGAAACTATCTAGTAGCTAGTTCTATGTATCTCTCCCAATGCTTGGGGAATTCTCTACCATGATGTCTTGAAGTAGAGCTTCTGTGCATTTACAACCATCTTCTTCTTCAGGAATCCCTGTAATTCGAATGTTTGGCTTTTTGGAGTAACCTCATAACTCTCTCAGTGAATATTCTGCTTTCGTTTTCTTTTTTCTGCCTCTTTGAACAATTGGGTTAATTCAAAACTCTTCCCTTCAAATTCTAAAATTCTTTCTTCTCCATGCTCTACTCTATTGCTGAGACTCGTTACTGTGTTTTGAATCTCCTTGAATGTCTCTTTCAATTTCTTATGGTGTGCTATATCTTTCCTAATTATGTCTAGATCCTTGGTGACTTTTTCTTTAATTTCACTAATCTCTTGAGAAAGTTTTTTAACTTCTTTTTGGATTTCTTTTTCCAGTTCTCCTCAATTTCATTCACCTTATTTGCCATCCATATTCTGACTTATATTTTAGTCATTTCAACAATTTCTCTCTGGATGGCATTTTCAGCTGTATTTCCCTTGGAATCTCTTGGAGGGTGTTGATCTGCTCTCATTTTTTTTTATGTTGCCAGGTTCTTCTAATGGTTCATCCTCATATGAATATGAAGTTTATTTATATATTTATTATACTTTCAATTTGGGGTGTTAGGTTTTCCCTAAAAAGTTATTGAGAGACAATCTAATCAGGGGCCCTCAGTAAGCACCACAGAGACCTATTTGGCAACCAAAACTAGTGGGGTAAGATCAGATCCTGAGGCCCCAGGAAATGGAACTTGGCACCCCTTCACCAGTGTCAGAAAAGTACACATTAAGGAAAAGTACTTTATGAAAGCAAAAGACATAAGAAATAATTTCCCACCCCTACCCCTTATAATCCCATTTATCTTCTAAGGAGGCTGGGTCCTGTTAATTGAAGAACACTTTATGTTGCTAAACTGGATAGCTAGAGGGATCCCAGCTACATAGAAAGATGGAAGAGAAGATAAGTGAGGGGAAGGATTAGGGAAATGGATCCTAAAATAGTGGGCTTTATGTGAAGGACAGAGAGAAAATCACTTTTCCAGAAGCTCAAGAAGGGACTTTGGAGAATATAAATGTAAAGTAGAAATTTTAAAGGTGAGGAGGATGATGTGAACTCTTTCTTGGTCTCCACTGTGAGATTTTAAGAAAGTGTACATTATCCTTAATGCTTATGTGAAAATGGATTCTTCATAGGGTACTCAATGTAGTATTAACATTATGTCTGGATAAATCAGCCATGCAGTAGAGTTAAGTGACTAATACAGTAATATAACTCAGGTTTCATGATGATAATCTCATGCTGTCAACCAATAGGCTTATATTGCTATTAGTTGGCTTTAAGGAGGATAGCAGTGGTTCACAAAGTCAATGGAATAGCCTAAGAGTTTCCCCCTGAACATGTCAGCATTTTGGAGTTTCTTCTTTTATGGGGTTGTGTCCCAAAATTGTGTGTACCCAGAGAGTGCATATCTACTCTTGCTTTCCACAGTTGCCCCCAAAGTAACTCCACCTGGTTAGTCAACTCCCAAGAGTCTACATGACTGGACAATGAAGAAAGTTATAATCCTTCCTGTCCTTGCATTCAGGACATGCAATCTACCCCATGTCCTCCTGGAATAGATTTCTGTAGACCAGAAGCAGTCTATCCCTTTAGGTGCATCATAAACTCAAGCAGCCAAACCAAAAGAAAGAAAATTCAGTCTCTGGTAAAGAACAATAGAGAAAAGCTAAAAATCCAAACCCTGGATACACAGAATTAATGTCTGCAAATCTTCCTATCACTATCACTATTATTATTAATATTAGTAGTAGTAGTAGTAGTAGTAGTAGTAGTGATAGTGGTGTTAAATAGGAAAACAATTGGATGTTAGGAGTCAGAAAGTCTTCTGTCTTATTCTCTTCCTTTTCTGTTGGCTCCAAGATTACTGATCACCCTACTTCTGCTTCTTTCAATTATTCATTCTCTTGACTCATTGCTCACCTTTCTTTTTCACTGGTAATCTCCTTTATTTCTGTAGACCAGCTTTTGGCTTCCTCTAACAATAAACATGGCAACATATGGTACTGAATCACCATAGCCCAAACAAAAGTGTGGTGAGCCTTGGTCCACTTTCAGTAAGCAAGCCCCACATTTCCTAAATCTCAAAAAAGAAAGATGCTATTAAACAAATTATGAAATAATATTAAAAATCTATAATGATGGGTGGCACCTGTGGCTCAAAGGAGTAGGGAGCTGGCCCTGTATACCAGAGGTTGCAGTTTCAAACCTGGCCCCAGCCAAAAACTGCAAAAAAAAAAAAAAAGCTATAATGATGACAATTCTATTATGGTTCATAATTTGATTATATGAAGTATGTTTGGCTAATAAGAAATATTTCAGAAAAGGAGCTGTTAAAAACATGTATTAGTGCCTATCTAACACCAAGAAGAGGAAGGTTGGTTGATATCCAGAGGACCAGTGCCACTTACTTGAAAAAAAAATCCTATAGTAGAATATTTACTCATTAAGTATTGTTACCTTATGGATATAATTTGGGAGAAAACAGGTGTAACGCATGCCCCCCCCATATCCTCTTGGTATTTATGATGTTCATATACATTGCCCAACTACCAGCTGCTGGCACCAGCAACTCTTTGCCTAAAGCCTCTCTGTGGACACTAGACCGCTCCACTCTTCCAAGCAACCCTCAATCAATGACTAATGGACTTACTGGATGAATATCCCATATCCTTTGCCCTATGAGTGGTATAAATCTGAGGCATGTTATCCCATGCTCTAGTTGACTTAGTAATCTTGTTTAATAACGAAAATTTTACTAGTTTCCTTCCTTTCCCAGTTGTACTTCTCTATTGCCTTATAGATATTTCTTGGGATTTTTTGCTTAATAAAGCCCTGCATTCAAATCATAGTCTCAGGGTCACTTCTGTAACAACACAAACCAAGAAAATAATTTTGTTTATCTGACCTAGTTGTTTACTAAGCAAACTTGATTTTCAGTTCAACTTCTTCAGGGGCCAATTTATGATAAGATATGCAATCTGTCCTGCTTATATGTGAATCTTTTCTGTGGCTGATCAATGACTATTGGAAATACCATTGATGTGCTTACATCTTCTAGAACAGATAATGGCAAACTACAGCCTGTAGCCCAGATCTGGCTAGCCACTGGATTTGGTAAATAAAATGTTATTGGAACACAGCCATATCTACATATTTCATGTGACTGCTTTCATACTACAACAGCAGAGTTTAACAGCTATAACAAAGACTGTATAGTTGGTAAATTCTAAACTATTTACACTTTACAGAAAAAGGTTGCAGATCATTCATAAAGAAGTCATATATCTTTAGTTTCACTGAGAAAAACAAACCCATAGATTTATAAATATTAGGGCAAGAACTTACACCAATGGCATCTTATCAAGTAGCAGCATTCCCAGGGAGACTCTCCATTCGAAGTATAGACTAGATACCTCTTACTTATTTCCTCCCAGTGTTTGATTAAGGCATGGTAAGAAATTAGTTGATGAGGTCTTCTATAGGTAATCATGGACTACCCCACAACTCTAGCTCAAGCAAGTTCAGCATAGACACTGTTTCTATTTTTTTCTTATCAACCTTCTAGCCCCCAGCAAATGATAGCATAACACTCTGTATGTAGTAAATATTCAGTAAATTATTTGACTGGCTCATATCCATCACATACAGATGCCAATAAATGTGGCAGCATGGTTGGTAATCAAACGGAAATCATTTGTCAAATATTAAATAATTGTGCATAGTATTTCTCTCAAGTGATAAAAAGTATAGGCTTTAAAAGTGCTGAAGAATTGTATTAGATTCCTAGTCCTAGCCATGCAGCCTTAACTTCAGATATTCAAGTGTAATGAATTGCTAAGACACAAATTTTTAAACTGAACCCTTCTTGAATGAGTAATAACAAAACTAACAAAGAAAGAATGTATCTCGCCCATTTGTGAAATTGGCCAGATTACATGGACTTTGTGCCTTGTTAGAATTCTCCTTGGGCAAAGATTAATTACTAACAACTTGATTTTGCTGTATTACCCACAGTAGTTGGGGGATAAAATAGGTAAGCCAATAATAAAAACACTCCAAGACACATTTGACATTCGAAATAGTCTACCACTACACTTAATTGTCTCCATTACCTTACTTCTATTCGTTCCTTAATTCACTATGATATAACTTTTATTTTCAATTAAGTTCAGATTAGCATTTAAAAATTTCTATTTATATATATGCTAGGACTTAGGAGAGGAAAAAACCACATGCATTCCCTTCACACAAGTATTTCATAGCCTAGATAAAGGTTTTAGTGTACGAGACTAGGAGTCAAGGCTGAGACTGGATGCAGAGGCTAGCAGAGTGGGTGCAGGTCTTAAGGACTAACTAAGGGGATTGACAAAGACAGACAAGGATTAGCTTCAATCAGCTTGTCAGCTATCTAGGCAGATCACCTTATGTGAACTTTGCTTAATCACAGTATGATGTGCATTACGGTTTTAAAAATTTCTCCACCTTTGAATTTGCCATGAAAGTTGTGAAACAGCTCTATAAAGTATGAAAATATAAATGTCTTAACACAGTAACTAAGAAAATGCAGTGAAGGCTATGTTAACCAGTTTGATGAAAGTATTTCAAATTGTATATAAAACCAGCACATTGTACCCAATAATTGCATTAATGTACACAGCTATGATTTAATTTTTTAAAAAAGAAAACATAAGTATAAAGCAGTGGTTCTCAACCTTCCTAATGCCGCAATGTATTTTCATTGTTACCAAGGGGTTGTGACCCACAGGTTGAGAACTACTGGTATAAAGTACATAAAGTATGAAAATGGGAGGGAACCCACTTCTAGGGATAACTACACACGTTCTTAGTAAAAGCCAACCCCTTAATCTTAAATATCCCTCCCCTCAAATTACAAAGGCTTCAAAAGAACGAAAACCACTTTCTTTCAGTGCAGCTGCTCTTTTTGAGCCTGCCCACTCCCTCTCCCTTGAGAGAGTGTACTTTCACTTTTCCTTTCAATAAAAACTGCTTGCATTTTGCTTATATGGTATGTCCTGAAATTCTTTTCTTCTGAGGATTACCAAGAACCTGAAGGAACCTCTACTTAAGAGGATGGTAACACAAGCACAAGAAGAAAAGGGAAATAGGCATATGAAGAAAAAAATCATAGTCAGAATGGTAAGTTTCATTAATAAGGAATGAAGCAGAAATTGTGGTAATGCAAAGGAGAGGGTGATCAACTATATTTAAGTGTGAATCTTAGGTTGGGGCCCCTGGAAGCAGAGCCTAAGATAAGGATTTATTGAAAGCATTCACTCAGGATAAACTCATACAGTAGGATAGAGTAGGGAAGGATCCAAGTAAGGACATGATCTTAGGCAAGGTCTGAATTTGGCTTGATATGAAATACAAATTGGAGCATAAACCTCATTGCAAAGACAGGACAAATAGTCCAGGCTTTTATACCTCTATATCATTAAGTCATTGGATGCCCTAGTTAGCCAAGGGTAATCCTTCTGAGAAGGTCACAGGCATAAGCCATCAGCTGCAGCATTCACAAGCAGCTGGGCATTTAAGTATCCTGTTGGTCAAATGAATCTGGGCAGAGAACCAACAGCATCTACTAAAGGAGGGTTACAAAAACTAGATTATACTTTTATGACTTTGGGCAGCCAAATATCTGGGCACCCTTCCTGTTTGAACAAAATGTCAAGACAGATGGGAGACAAGGCTCTACCTTTGTATGATGCTTTCCATTCTCTAAGCCTAGTTCTACAACCTTCCAAGTATGTTTTGGGATATCTTTATATAGACTTTCTCTTCTGATTTGATTAGCCAGAGTGAAATTTTGTTGTTAGGGAGCTTTGACAGGTATAGAGAGTGCACAAATTGTTAGATCATAGATATTTATAGCCTGAAAAAGATGGGGGCCATTGAGTGCAAGAGGAGATCATGGAGAGGAGAGATACTAAGTATATTCAGGCTGAGGAAGAGCCATAAGTCTATGGTTACTCTAAAATATGCTACTTGTGAGCCTAGGAGAAGGTGTAAAAAATCTAGGGAGTGTTTCATAAGTGGACAATGAGTTCATTTGGGCACTTGCTGAGTCTGAGTTTTCTGGGGACATCCAGAGATGTTTCATAGGCGGCTATGCAAATGTTGTCATCAAGAAAAGTCATTTGGGAATTGAGATAGATAGAGATAGACAGAGATAAAGAGAGAGAAGGGTGGGGGGGGGAGAGAGATAGAGAGGCATCGCTATGGGTGAGGCTAAGTTCAATGGAGAGTGTACATACAGCAAGAGCTGAAAAGGCCAAAAGCAGAATCCAGGATGGTTGTTAGATTTAGGGAGGGAGGGAAGGCAAGGAAGGAAGGACTAGTCAGCAATGTTAAATGCTCCAGAGTGATCAAGCAGGGAATGTTCTGAAAATAGACCAATGGTGATAATGTCTGTCAGTGATGAACTCTGAGGGGAGGCATTCCTTAAAAGAGAAAACTATCCCTCCTCCTGTGTAAGGTAAATTCACCAACTCTCCCCTCCTCTGGGGTCTTCATTCATCAACTATACACCTTACATGCTGGTGTTTGTATTGGCTCACTATTGGCTTCTCTGTAGCAAATCAGCACAGCTAAAGTACCCTTTCCTCTCCTCTCCACTCATAGAACTTCAATTTATCCATCAAGAATCTGTATTAGATATTTTAAAGCTTCCCAGGTAAAAATTAGGCCTCCTTTCTCTCCTGGCCTCACACGGAACTTTGCATTTACTTCATTTTTAGGTCTTACCAGAATAGATTGGAGGTATCTATTTGCGTGTATGTCAGACCGTAAGCAGGAACTATATCGTAATCCCCTTATATTTCTAGTGCCAAGTATAATGCAGAACACATCCCAGAACTGAGTATGACTTGTCAAAAGAATGGCTATTTGGCTGGAAAAAATAAAAAATGCATGAACACTCCTTTTCTAGAATGTTTTCATTTAGGTTTATTTCTTAATTTTCAGTTATAAAATATATTTCAAATAACAACTTTTACTTCTCAGTAAACTTCAAGGAAGAATGAAACTTTTAGGAAGAAAAATTGATGCACAGAAAATGATCCCACAGGAAAAAAGAAAATAAATCTCCTGGTGCAAATGACAGAGTTAATGTCATATATAATTAACCATAAACCAAAAGTAACATTATAAAACATAAATGTTGAAATACAGATAAAATGGAAGAAGTCTATTTCTCCTCATGCCAGGCAGCATAAATAAAATGTAAATGCCTCACAGCAAGAAAAAAATGATCGGAATAGATTGTAATAACTCGAAAATAAGTACACTTTAAACAGCCTCTGTGATGAATATTTGATTATGGAAAATCAGTCAAAAGGGCTAGTCAGGCATTATTCCACCCTGAAGCAGGATGAATGATGGCCCTCAATTAACAAAGACACAATGAGAGACAGACTAAACTGAAGACATAAAGAAAAAGTCGATTGGTTGACTTACTGAAATATACAAAGATGTCAGTCTGGAAGTAACAATTGTAATTCTGGTAAGTGTGTTAGGGATGTGTACAAAATGCTACAAATATCCAAAGCAATCTAGAATATTTATTGGGGGATAGAGAAAACAAAAGGACAAAGGAAAAGACAAATAGATGTACAAAGAAAAATAAAAAGTTTAAAATATTTGGTGGTTTTAGGTGAACTCAGGGCTGTGGCAAAACACGGGTTGGCGAATATTTTCAGTAAAGAACGAGATCAGTGATTTTCAACTGGTGTGCCATGAAAGGATCTTAGGTGTGCTGTGAAAAATTTTAAAGATCGTTAATTAAGTTATTTTCAAAAGAAATTCAAAACACATTAAGTACATTCTTTGTACCATGGATGTTAATCTATAGGTTCAAGTGTGTCGTGAGATTAAAAAAAAAAAAAGGTTGAAAAACACTGAACTAGATAGTAAATGTTTGAATCTTTGCAGGCCATGTAGTCTCAGTGTCAACTGCTAACTCTCCTATTGTAATGAAAAGGCAGCCACAAAAAAATAGGTAATTGATGGGGGTGGCTGTGTTCCAGTAAAAATTTATTTACAAAAAATCATGAAGGAGCATATTTAAATTGAAGGCTTTTGTTTACCAAGACTCATGCTATAAAACAAATCAGTTTATGATAAATAATGGAATGTACAAGTGTGTGTGTGTGTGTGTGTGTGTGTGTGCACGCATGCATGTGATCAATAATGGCTGATTCAATAATTGTTTAAGTTACAGTAAGTTTTTACTATGTATTGTGTTTGGTCTAATATGTACATGAGGGTATAGCTGAGTGAGTACATTAAATTCAGGCATTAGTATTATTTTCCAGCTCTCTAGATGATTTGAGGTGCAGACATATTTGACAATGAGGGTGATAAAAAATGATTTTTAAATTTCAGTATACAAATCCATCACCTGGAGTTTTGTTAAAATGTAGATCCTTATTTAGCAGTTCTGGGGTAGGAATTGATGTTTTGCATTGCTATCAAGCGCTCTAGGTGAGATTGATGCTTCTGATCCACAGATCACATTCGGAGCAGTAAGATGCTACTGCTGGGTTGCAATGCCTGGGATGCTTAGTTGCTTCCCAAATGATGATGCATTTTATCTGGGATGTGGCCTGGGCATTAAGATTCATAAAAGCTCTGCACACGATTATAATGTGCAGCAAAGTTTGAGAACTTTTTTGCTAAAGGTCATGATGACTTGTCAAATTTAGTTATGTTTTCAGTAGTCCTAATGTGGTTCCTTTACCTGATTCTCCCCCACAACCCCTGCCCATGCATCCCTCCCTTTTTCATGTTCAAATATCTAAATGAAAGTGGAGATTAGGATTACCACTTCATCCTTTTGCTCTTGTCTATCTCCAAGGAGTGGAAAGAAGTTAAGCTCACGGTGATCTGATTTCGGGAAGAATAAACGCAAAGTTTCAGGGCTGATTTAGATGGAAAACTGATTGAGACAGAATAGAGGTGGGGATTGCCACAGAAATTTGTCACCACATAACTTGCCTCCAATCTTGAGTCTGAGCGTGGGGCAGTGAACATAGTAATGTGCCCTCCTGAGTCTGGGCTGTACCTGACAGCCAAAGCAGCTTCTAAGTGTTTAGGGTGAAAGGGTTGGTAGAAATGCAAGAGAGACCCCTAGTGGCAAAGTATAGAAGCGAAATCTTTTCCTCAAAGCATAAGCAACAAAAAGAGACTTAGAAGCCAGTGGAAGATGAGGAGGGTGATAAAGTTGATAAATGATGGCTAATATAATGTACTTACACTGTGCCAGGCAATGTTCCAAGTGATTTACATACATTATCTTATTTAATCTAAGCAATCTAATGATGGTGATGATTTTATCATCCCTATCTTTGAAGAAACCAAGGCATGGAAAATTTCATCAACTTGCCTACATTTATCCAAAATTAGTGTCTAAGCTGGGATTTGAACCCAGGCAATCTTAAGTTAAGAAACAATTGCACAAAATTTTGTCCCCAAACTGTAAATTAAGAATAATCTTCAGTCAGATTAAAGTTTGAGCCATTAAAAAATAGGTTTGCTCTGTGTTTTGTCGTACCTAAAGGAGAACAGTTAATGGACTTGTATGTTTCAGCAGATAATGACTGACACAAATAAGAGAACACAGAGGTCCTTTAAAAATAAGGCAGATCCACGCCAACATCTCTGGTTTTGGGATTTTGTTATGTGGGTTACTCTTACTGGGGTTAGGTGATATCTCAAAGTAGTTTTGATTTGCATTTCTCTGATGATTAAGGATGATGAGCTTTTTTTCGTGTGTTTGTAGATTTTGCGTCTGTCTTCTTTAGAGAAGTTTCTCTTTAAGTCCCTTGCCCACCCTGAAATGGGGTCACATGTTCTTTTCTTGCTAATACGTTTGAGTTCTCTTAAAGCTTTCTCTTAGATGTGACAAGCATAACTTCTGCTCTTATTTCATTGGCCAAAGATAAATTTATAGGCCATGCCTAACTGCAAGGGGCAGTTATCAATTTCAAAGAAGGAAAACTAAAAATATTTGATGAACATTAATGACTATTATACTGTATAAGATTGTCACTTATTAACTGCTAATTCCAGAAATGCTAAAGTATTTTATTTAAGCATTTATCTATCAGATCTTTGTGTCTCACAGAGACATACAGACTTAGACCTTTACTCTTAGTAAGTTGGCCCCTTCATACACATGAAAGTTAATTTAAATGTAGCAGCAAAGTTTGAAAAAGCAGGTGAATAGCCAGCCAGAAGGAATATCACTCCTTAAGGGTGCATGTTGGGGAGGGGCCAGGGAATAAGCAAGTACAATAAGGCAGTCTGGCATAGGAAAAACACACGACAGGGGTTGAAGTCAGAAGACAGACCATTTTTAATGTCTTATTTTGAAATTTACTGGATGAGTAATAACATGTATGTTGTTTATTCTCTAGAAGCTTTAGTTTCCCCACCTGAAAGATAAACAATCAAATGGGTATTACATGTAAAGTACTTTGTGACTCATAAGTACTATATAAGTATCATAGAAAGAAGAGTATGTTATTCTGAACCCTGGGCATGTCTGAGCTCTGTTCAGATTTTAATGAATCCCTGATCCTGTCTCAGAAAATAGAATTACTATTTGGCATAGTACCACATCATATCATCTTTATTTAAGTTACCAACACTAATTTTAAATCTATAAAATCAGTACTAATAAAAATGATATTTCTTAGTATTTTTCTGAATTATTTCACACTGTAACACCCAAAGCCCATATCAACTGCCCTCACTGAACAAATAAAATACCCTAAAGAAAACTGGGTAGATAATAAAATAGTGGAGCAGAAAACCAATCCTGAACAAAAAATGAACACAGAAAATGAAGCCTCCTTGGAGGAAGGCAAAGGACAAAAATAGTGAGGGCAAAATATAAGTTACTATATCTTTACACTTAATGTTATGACACTATAAACCTATACATTATATGCCACCTCTCTTTATTATGCCACTTATTTTTAATAGTTAGGGGTGCTTTGCTTATTCAATAAATATTATTATAAACTCAGTAATTACAAATTTAAGTTTTAGGACTTCTTTGTCATTTATAAAGCTTAAAGTCTTCCTTCTTTTCCTTTATTCTCTCTTTCTCCCTCTTTTTTCTTTCCACATTGATTAACGATAGCTGCTGTGTGTTATGTAGGGATAATAAACGTGCTTATAATATTTTCCCTGATCTAGAACAATGGAAAGGCTAGAGATGGTAATGAGGTAGAAGCTGTTATACAAGTATAAATAGAATGTTAGAGAAGCAAGGAAAAGAAATTAATTCTGTTTAGGAAATTCAGGAAAGAATTCAAAGAGAAGGTAACATTTGAGTTGAGTTTGCTGTATGTGAAAGGTGGAGAAAAGACATTTAGGTAGAGAAACAAGCTGTGCTAAAGTGCAAAGATGAGACATAGCCTTGTGTATCTTGAACATCAAGTGATTTAAGTATATTAAATATATTTGTGGCAAGGCCACATTGCAAAGATAGGCAAGAACCTGACCATGGTGGTCGTTGTAGGCAATAGACAACAAGTTTGTGGGATATCTTAAATCAGTGGTTCTCAACCTTCCTAATGCCACAGCCCTGTGGATCACAGGTTGGGAACCATTGTCTTAAATGGACTTCAAATAGGCTGATGCTAATATTGTTATTTAATAAATGTCCACGTTATCCACAAAAGAAAAAAAACATTGTTTCCTCTCAAGTTGACAAATTTTTGAATTACTATCTTAATCTATATGTTGAATCTAAAATTAACCCCTCACTTTGGCTCAACCACATGGTTAAGATTATCTTCACAAAGTAGAAAATTTCCTGCCCTAATGCTTCAGGTAACTTCATAAGCAACATTGGTCACATTGGGGAACCTAGTCTAGCCACTCAGTATTTTAACTCCAAAGCAGTTGAGTGTGATTCATTTGTTGGGATTATGCTCCACTTTCATATAATCATCACAAACATCAACACAGGGAATGTCCTTGAGAGTTTTCCATTGGGTAACTCAGTGCTAAAATATTTCAAAATGAATGAAGCTGGCATGTGTTTTCTTTTTCTTTCCCATACAGTCTGAGTTTTGCCAACAATTTTAAGTGTTGAGCAAGCTAATTTTTTATAGTCAAAACACCAAAGGTGCTAGTTCTATAGCCTTAACGTTTCAGAATGAATTCAACTTTGCTGAATATTGTGATATTAAAGACCTTTGGAAAAAACATAAGTATAAACTAATGACCATGATGCAGATGATGTATTAGCAAGCTGGAAACATTTTGTTCATTGTAGCTGGGTGCTTTAAAAGGAAACTCAGTAGTACATGTTCTCTTGTTTATAAGAGTAAGATCTACAAATTTATGCTAGTTTTATAGACTAGAATATGCTTATGGTAGATTTAAACATAATATAAACTATTTCATATTGGGGCATTTTGGGGGGTATGCAATCATAATCTTGATTATATGTCTAAGATTGTAATATGTACTCTTTTTTTTTTTCATTAAAAAGGGATAAGATCATTGAGATGGGTAATGCCTTCTAAGTGAAATAGCTAACAACTATGCTTGGAGGCTAATATCTCTGGGAAATTACTCCAGGTTCCATGGATAGGTAAATAAAAAAAACAAACTTGATTTAGTGAGTAAAGAGGGAACATTTGAGAGTGAAGTGTTAGTTGAATACAGGCAAGAGTCAGATCTTGCTGCATGATGATATCCTAAGGGTTAACCTAATTTTTTCTTATCTGTGTAAGCCTTTGTTTACTTCACCTTAACTCTGTTCATATTAAATTAGGTCTTTACTGGCCACAGCTGAAATGCAAAGTGATTAATTCTTAGCATTTAAAATTCCAAGGGCTTTAATTCTGGTGACATAATATAATAGATTAGAAAAATACTTTGCTAGTTGATCCACTTGTCATGACCCCAGCCTCCAGTACCAGACATGGGAAAACAGATAAAACTGTAGGCAGAGGTGTCCAACCTGTGTCCTGTGGAATCCATGCCGAGTTGGTGAGGACTTTTTTCTTTATACATGGTGTCAGATATTACAAAAAGTATGCATGAACTTTGTTTTTGCTAATCAGCTTTCCTTATTGTGTATTTACTGTGTGGCCGAAGACAACCCGTAGTCTTCCAATGTGCAGCAGAAAAGAAAAAAGGTCGGAAATCCCTGTTAAGGTGAGGAGAGAGCACTTCTGAGTGAATTGAATTTTTCCCTTGGGAACATTTGCAGAATCCTGGAAATTTTGCCCTTTGGAAAATTTAGCCAAGTGAGGGTAGGACCTGCAGATTGGGTTTTGTTTATGCATTGAGCCACTTCCAGGAAGAAAGGGAAACCAGCAAAGATTTTGTTTGTTTGCTTGTTTTTAACCATCGTTAGAGGCTGGTGAAGCAAATTGGAAACTTCAGGAGCTTCTTAAATGCATAGCTAATTTACCCCAGGTGACATTGACACAATTCTAGACATTTGCAGCAGCACTAAAGATTGGAAAGGTAGTCTAAAAGCTTCAAAAAGGCAAAGTGAAGTCTAAAACATTCTGGAGGGAGTGGGCCTGCCTCGGGCAGTCTCTTAGTGAAGACAATTGTTAGAATGTTAAGATGCATTAAGACATTTACATTCTACATTTACTAAGTTTCACATATACCTTTGTAAGATGCACTGTCTAGGAAGGCTATGTTAACCAGTGTGATGAAGATGTGTCAAAGGGTCTATAAAACCAGTGTATGGTGCCCCATGATTGCATTAATGTACACAGCTATGATTTAATAAAAAAAAAAAAAAAGAAATAAACAAAAGAAAACTGGGAAAGTTGGGCAACCACGCATTTGTTTCATCTTCAACACTGTTTTAATGAAATGTATCTGTCAGGGCAGATGAATCTGTCCTTTCACCATGAACCTTGGAGACATGCTCCATTCAGTTGGTGAGGGCCAGGACAGAGGTCCTCAGGCCATGGCCCAGATGATTTCCCTGCTCTGAAGGTCTTCTGAGGCCAAGAGCCCTGTTACTCAACCTGGCCAACATACACTTAAGTTTGCACCTCTGGCACTCAGGAAAGGAGTGTGGAGCTGGAGCTGTTTCACCTAATTGTGCTGATGGCAGGTTGGAGATCTATGTGTCACCTCCTAATCCACTCACTAGTGCCCTGGGAGAAGAAGGAAGTAGGGTTGGGTAGATGATACCCCAGAGTTCTTTCAAATGCTCAGGAAGGAAGAAGGAAACCTGAGTAGAACTAGAAAGAAGCTGGCTGCAGAGCTAATCCAATACCCTATCTTGAAGCAAAACTCATGGTAGAAAACATCAACGAGGACTGAGATTCAAGAATGCAGGTCCAAAGGGGAGTTCTTCTGAAGAGTATCTCTACCCTCTGGTAAAACACAGGAACTAATGGTGTCGTGTATTTAATGCTTACGCTAGACTCTTCATGTGAACCTATAGAGGTTGAGATTATTATTTGTTGTCATTATTCCCATTTTTCAGTTGATGACTCTGAGCATAGAAAGGTTAAAGAACTTTTATAGTCAGACAGATAGTAAATAAAATATCTGAGATTTGAACCAAAAAAAAGAATGTTAAGATGAAACTTAGTAAATGAAGAATGTAAATGTCTTAGCATAATAACTAAGAAAATGCCAGGAAGGCTATGTTAACCAGAGTGATAAAAATGTGTCAAATAGTCTATGAAACTAGTGTATGGTGCCCCATGATCACATTAATGTACACAGCTATGATTTAATAAAAAAAACAAACAAACAAAAAAAAGATGCCTGGAGTGGCAGTCTGAAGAGCTGGGCTGGAGACTTATTAATTACAGAGCTGGAAATTCTGAAGTTTTTTAGAGCTGTGGAAAAGGAGATCATTTAGGCACTCATTCAAAAGCTTGAGATAGTCATTCCCAAGAAGAGGACTGAAACAGATGTATACTGAAACTACAATCCAGCTCTAACCCAGGCCAGTTCCTGACTATACAATGATCAGCCTCTTACCTGAGCTGCATAATGGAGGGAAGAGAAAGCCTTCTCTGGAGAGAGAGAAAAAAAAAACATCATTCAGATTCTCTTTATTTCTTTTGTACTTAATGTCTGACACACAATAAAATATTATTATATATGCAAAAAGACAGGAAAATATTAAAGATCTACAGGAAAAAGAAGAAAAATAGCAGCAGACCAATAAATGATTCATGTAGCAGAGTTGCCAACTAAGACCTTTGGAATAATAATGATTAATATATTAAGTAAATTAGAGAAAAAGATTAAAAAAATAAATGCATGAAAATTTTTTCAAAGAACTATTCTGTTAAATAAAATGAAATGGAAAATCTAGAAGTGAAAACTACAATCTTTAAAATTAAGAACTCAATAGATGAATAGAATTTAGATTAAAAAGAGAAGTATACAGGGCAAGGGAATTGAAAGGAAAACCAACACACAAAATTAAGAATATAGAAAAATCAGAAGAAAACATGGTTAAAGATATATAGAATGATCCAATAGTCTAACATACATATAATAGGAGTCCCAGGAGGAAAAAGAGAGAAAATATGTAGAATCAAGCATGGTTCCTACTCTACCACCTGTGAATGTAAGGAGAGCAGCACTCATGCGGTAATAGGGGCAATACTGCTTTTCTGATAGAAATAGGTTGGGCAATTACTCACTCTGCAGTGCATAGACCATGTGTCACAACCACAGGGAAGTAGTGAGATGGGGGATGCAGCAGAGGACCAGAGTTAAACGCTCACAGAATATCCACCTATCTCTTTGTCAGTTCAATTTTACAGAGTAGGGCTAAAATATACAATCCAAGAAACTCTCTCTTCACTGATAGATCTTCTGTTTTATGAAGAGAAGATGTTTCAGATGAGAAAGAACCAGCATAAGAACTCTGGCAACAAAAAGTTGAGAAGACCCCAGGGGAAGAAGTTTTTGAAATAAATAGGAAGGAGTAAGATATTAGCAGAGATCAACCCCCAAGAGGTTTAGAGTCCAGTTAGAAGAGTAGGTGGAATGGTTTTTTCATGTTCTCTAACATCTCTGACAGACAGTGTATTCCTGAGTTGTTGGAGAGACTTTCTGTCTACACAAGCCCAGAGGCTACTGCCACCAGTGAGCTTGGAATTTCGTGTGGATAATATCATACAAGCCCAGCCTTTCTAAAGTGCCTCCTATCTCCACATACCAGAGCCAGAATGGCAGGTGCCATATTACTTCACTACCCACATTGTGCCTTTGTTCTCCCCAGGGGGTTAAATTCCTTGGGTTTCTCTTGCTCATTCCTACATAGACATTTCCCAACTCCCACTCACACAGCAGGAGTCCAGTGGGTCCCAGGTGACCTGTGTGACTCCAATGGTTGAACACTTTGAGCAGGAAGCTTACCAAAGAGAGGGACAGGCATAGCTTGAGTGCTAGCTTTTCTCCTTTCAGGTTCTTTTTTTCCTCTTCCCCTACCCCACTCATGGCTGCCAAGAGACAATTGAGCCACCACATAGGCTTCCAAAGAGAGAGGCACTCAAACCTTTCCTCTGGGAGTCCTGCAGTGACTGAGAGGTACTCAGACTGTGAGCTCTCTGCTTGCTGGCCCTCCCTGATGTGGCCTCCATCAGAGTGGGGCACAATACAAAGTGGAGGAACATTGAACATGCTTGAGAACCCTGTGGGCAACACAGGACCAGTGTGCTTCCTCCTGGCATGGCCAGGAATTAATCTTTGGAGATGCCAGAAGGGTCTAAAGCTGCATTCTTAGTCTTTGCAAACAGGATAGTGACTAGCTTAGCATTTTGTATCCTAAAAAAATAAGTTTCTTATATAAGGGAGAAAATAAAAGACTTTCTCAGACAAGCAAATGCTGAAGGAATTTTTTTAAGACCAGACCTGTCCTACAAAAAGTACTAAGATCTGCATTATACACTGATCAGCACAGTAAACACACACCAATGTAAAATCATCCAAATGCTAAAGTTCAGAGCCCAGATATTACAATGGCTCAAAAGGTAAGTCAAAGCAATAAAGTTCTATGAGTAGGAAGAACAGTAATCCACCCCACGTATCAATTGTTTCAATAAATGTGAATGGATTGAACTCTACTAATAAAAGACAGGCTAGCTGAATGGATAAAAAACTATAAGCCAAGTATCTGCTGTATTGAGAATATGAATCTAATTCACAAGGACTTATTCAGATTCAAGGCGAAGGGATGAAAAAAAAAACATTCCATGCAAATTGAAATCAAAAGAAAGCAGGTGTAGCCATTCTCACATCAGATAACAGACTTTCAATCAACATAAAGACAAAGATGGTCGTTATGTAATAGTAAAGGGAATAATACCACAAGAAAACATAACAATTCTAAATATTTATTCACCTAACACAGGTGCACTCATATTTAAATGTAAATCATACTAGATCTAAACAAAGTGATAAACAGCAACATTGTACTATCTTGGGCCTTCAACACAGCACCTTCAGAACTGGCCAGATATAGCAAGGAAAAATAAATAACACTTAAACATGCTCTAAAGCAAATGGGCCTAACAAACATTTATGGAACACTACCTCCAAACTACTGAATATGCATTATTCTCATTAGCACAGAAAACATTATCCAAGATTGATTACATCATAGGCCACAAAACATGTCTCAACAAATTCAGAATAGAAATTATATCATTTATCTTCTCTGACTACAGTGGAATACAATTAGGAAATCAAGTCCAACAGAAACACTCAGTTCTATACAAAGTTATAGAAATTAAGTAACCTACTGCTGAATGATAATTGGGTTACGAAGGAAATTAAGATGGAAATTATAAGATTATTTGAAGTACATGACAAAGTGGACACAGCAATCAAAATCTGTGGGATTCAGCAAAATCATTCCTAAAAGGAAAATTCAGAGCCTTAAATGCCTACATCAACAAGAAAAAAAAAATCTAGAAAGATCACAATCAATCTAATGAATCATCTTAAGGAAATATAGGACTATGTGAAAATGAGCTAATAGAGAATCACATACTATATCCCTGAAGGAGAAGAAGAAAAAGCAAAAAGCATGGAAAGCCTATTTAAGGGAATAACTGAGAAAAATTTCCCTGGTATCACTAGAGATTTAGATACCCAGATATGAGAATGTCATTGAACATGAAAAGATTTCTAGTAAATAGGAGATCATGAAGTCACAAAGTCACGAGTCTGGCAAAGTTAAAGTGAAGGAGAAAATCTTACAATCATTCAGAAGAAAGTGACAACTAACATATAAAGGAAAACACAACAGTCTAACAGCAGACTTCTTAGCAAAGACCTTACAAAACAGAAGGATTGGGGTCCCATTTTTAGTCCTCTTAACCAAAATAAATGCTAACTAAGAATTTTGTATACAGCAAAACCAAGTTCCACGAATAAAGGAGAAATAAAGCCTTTCCCAGCTAAGGGAATCTGTTGCCACTAGACCTGCCCTACATGAAATGCTTAAAAGTGCTCTATACGTGGAACAGTACAATCAATATCCATCATTGTAAAAATGCCCAAAGGTTAAAGCACATAGCTCTTATAAAACAGTAAGATAAGGGGGAAAATGAAGCAAGTAGGTATCATTCAACATGATGAACAATACAATATTTCACGTATTGATACTAACATTGAACATAAAGGATCTTAATTTGCTACTTAAAAAAAATAGATTGGCTAAATGGATGAAAAATATATAACCAAAATATATGTTGTCTCTAAGACATCCATCTAACTCAAAAGGTTTTCATACACTCAAGATAAAGGTGTGGAAAAAAAAAAAATTCCACTCAAATGGAAATCAAAAGTGAGCCTGATTAGATATTCTCATATTAGTTTTTATAGATGTTTAAATCAACAACCATAAAAAGGAGATGATAGTAATTATATAATGATAATCAAAAAAGACATAAAGATTACAAATTAACAATCTAATGTCACATTTCAAGGAACCATAAAAATAAGAAGAAACTAAACCCAAAGCTAATAGAAAAATAGAAATAACAATGCTTAGAGCAGGGCTAAATTCAATGGAAACAAACAAAAAAAGTTGGTTCATTGAAAAGATAAACAAAATCAATAGGTCACTGGCTAGATTAACCATAAATAGAAGAAAAATAACTCAAAAAAGGAAAAAGAAGTACAATTAATACTCCAGAAATACAAAGTATCATCAGAGACTACTATGAAAAGCTCTACAAACGCAAACTACAGGGTGTTAACTGATGGAAGAACATATGCTCATGGCTTGGAAGAATCAACCTTGTTAAAATGTCTACACCACCCAATCTACAAATTTAATGCAATCCCCATTAAAGTGCCAAAGTCATATTTTGAAGATCTTAGAAACATAGCTTTATGTTTTGTATGGAACTAGAAAACAACCCCAAATAGCCAATGAAATTTTATGAAATAAAAAGAAATCAGGAGGTATCACTTTACCAGATTTCTGTTTTATACTACAAGTCTATAGTGTTCAAAATAGCATAGTATTGGTATAAAAATAGAGACATAGATCTACGGAACAAAACAGAGAGTCTAGAGATGAAACCAACCTTATATGCTCATCTGATTTTTGACAAAGCATACACTGGGGAAAATAATGTGTATTTAATAAATGGTGCAGGGAGAACTGGCTAGCCACATGAAAAACTGAAACTAGACCTGCACCTCTTACCCCTTACAAAAATTAACTCATGATGGATAAAAAAAAATTTATTTATTTATTTTTTAATCATAGCTGTGTACATTTATAGACCGTTTGACACATTTTCATCACACTGATTAACATAGCCTTCCTGGCATTTTCTTAGTTATTGTGTTAAGACATTTATATTCTACATTTACTAAGTTTCATATGTACCCTTGTAAGATGCACCGCAGGTGTAATCCTACCAATCACCCTCCCTCTGCCCATTCTCCCCCCTCCCTCCCCTTCCTCTCTCCCTTCCCCATATTCCTAGGTTATAACTGGGTTATAGCTTTCATATGAAAGCCATAAATTAGTTTCATAGTAGGGCTGAATACATTGGATATTTTTTCTTCCATTCTTGGGATACTTTACTAAGAAGAATATGTTCTAGCTTCATCCATGTAAACATGAAAGAGGTAAAGTCTCCATCTTTGTTTAAGGCTGCATATTATTCCATGGTGTACATATACCACAATTTATTAATCCATTCATGAATCGATGGGCACTTGGGCTTTTTCCATGACTTAGCAATTAGGAATTGGGCTGAAATAAACATTCTGGTACAAATATCTTTGTTATGATGTGATTTTTGGTCTTCTGGGTATATACCTAGTAGAGGAATTATAAGATTGAATGGTAGATCTATTTTTAGATCACTAAGTGTTCTCCAAACATCTTTCCTAACGGAATATATTAATTTGTATTCCCACCAGCTTGTTGAAGTGTTCCCTTTTCTCCACATCCATGCCAACATCTCTGGTCTTGGAATTTTGTGATATGGGCTAATCTTACGGGAGTTAGATGGTGTCTCAAAGTAGTTTTGATTTGCATTTCTCTGATGATTAAGGAGGATGAGCATGTTTTCATATGTCTGTAGGCTGTGCACAGAAGTTTCTCTTCAAGTCCCTTGCCCAACCTGCAATGGGATCACTTGTTCTTACCTTACTTATACGTTTGAATTCTCTTTGGATTCTGGTTATTAAACCATTGTCAGAGATGTAACCTGCAAATATCTTCTCCCATTCTGAGAGCTGTCTGCTTGCTTTATTACTGTGTTCTTGGCTGTGCTGAAGCTTTTTAGTTTGATCAGGTCCCAGTAGTGTATTTTTGAAGCTGCTTCAATTGCCCAGGGAGTCCTCCTCATGAAATACTCACCCAGACTGATTTCTTCAAGGGTTTTCCCTACACTCTCTTCTAGTATTTTTATAGTTTCATGTCTTAAGTTTAAATCTTTAATTCAGTGAGCGTCTATCTTAGTTAATGGTGAAAGGCGTGGGTCCAGTTTCAATCTTCTACAGGTTGCCAGCCAGTTCACCAAGCACCATTTGTTAAATAGGGAATCTTTTCCCCAGTGAATGTTTTTAATTGGCTTGTCAAAGATCAAATACTGGTAAGTAGCTGGACTCATCTCTTGGTTCTCTATTCTGTTCCAGACATCTACTTCTCTGTTTTTGTGCCAATACCAAGCTGTTTTGATCACTATTGATTTATAGTATAGTCTGAGGTCAGGTAACGTGATTCCTCCTGCTTTGTTTTTATTTCTGAGTA
>CAUYPK010002448.1:0-13687 GCA_963574355.1 Loris lydekkerianus
GCAGACAGCCCTCAGAATGGGAGAAAATATTTGCAGGTTATACCTCCGATAAGGGTCTAATAACCAGAATACACAGAGAACTCAAATTTATTAGCAAGAAAAGAACACGTGACCCCATTTCAGGGTGGGCAAGGGACTTAAGGAGAAACTTCTCTAAAGAAGACAAATGCAAAATCTACAAACACATGAAAAAAAGCTCATCATCCTTAGTCATCAAAGAAATGCAAATCAAAACTACTTTGAGATATCACCTAACCCCAGTAAGAGTAGCCCACATAACAAAATCCCAAAACCAGAAATGTTGGCGTGGATGTGGAGGAAAGGGCACACTTCTACACTGCTGGTGAGAATGCCCACTAATACGTCCCTTCTGGGAGGATGTTTGGAGAATACTTAGAGACCTAAAAGTAGACCTGCCATTCGATCCTATAATTCCTTTCCTAGGTTTATACCCAGAAGACCAAAAGTCACAATATAACAAAGACATCTGTACCAGAATGTTTACTGCAGTCCAATTTATAGTTGCTAAGTCATAGAAGAAGCCCAAGTGCCCATCGACCCACAAATGGACTAGCAAATTGTGGTACATGTATACCATGGAATACTATGCAGCCTTCAATAAAGATGGAGACTTTACCTCTTTCATGTTACATGGATGGAGCTGGAACACATTCTTCTTAGCAAAGTATCTCAGGAATGGAAGAAAAAGTATCCAATGTACTCAGCCCTACTATGAAGCTAAATTACAACTTTCACATGAAGGCTATAACCCAACTATAGCACAAGACCATGGGGAAAGGGCCAAGGACGGGGAAGGGAGGGAGAAGGTTTTGGTGGACAGAGGGTGATGGGTGGGGCCACATCTATGGTGCATCTTAGAATGGGTACAGGCAATTACACTAATGTACACAGCTATGATTTAACAATAAAAATAAAATAATAAAATAAAACAGAAGGGGAAAGGAAAAGCATTCTTTGATATTCCTTAAAAACAAAAAAAATTAGGAAAGGAGGGATGCCTTCTTGATAGATTAGGAATGTATAAGTTTCTGGGAAGCAGAACCAAAAATAGAAAAAATAAAATTGCTCCTTAGTACATGAAGGTAAAGAGCAAAGAATACTGGAGTAGAGAAAAATAAATGAAAAAAAAAATAAAACAGAGATGGAAAAATCCATTTGTTGTTCTGATACTTGGTGAGAGGTCATTCCCAGAGGTCATGGGAATACTAAGATTGGGTTGCAAGCAAGTCTGGTGCTGTCCCCAGAGGAGGCCTGAGGTCACTGACTGATCATCAGTGCAAAATTTGTGGTGGCACAGATTCTTTGGTGAGCAACTCTTCAATAGCCAGGTTATCTGATTTCATTTATTTCATGCTATAATTATAGTAGAAAGCATGAAACTATCTCAAATACAAGTATTATTTACTTGCGTGATTATTTTCCAAAAGATTAATTCTATAGCATGTAGTGACCTATTAGTAGTTACAAACAAAATCTAATTAAATGACCAAGGAGAGAAGATGGAAAAACACCAAGAAGAGGAAAAGGAAAAACACCTACTGAGTGCTTACGTGCCAAGCTAGTCACACGGGCTCATTTGGTCCACACATCATTCTTTAAGAAAGGTGTTATTATTGTCTTCTTACAAACCAGGGCAAGGCCTAATTCCCCAGACTGTGTGTAAATGCACTTACTAAAATCTAAGTCTGAAGATCATGCCAATACATGTGAAAAAACCTTTGTTTGTTTCTTTGAGGGTTGCTTGTTTTTGAGACAGAGTCTCACTCTATTGCCCGGGGTAGAGTGCCATCATATCTCACAGCAACCTCAAACTCTTGGGCTCAGGTGCTCCTCATGCCTCAGCCTCCCAAAGAGCTGGGACTACAAGTGCCTGCCACCATATCTGGCTGTTTTTCTATTTTTAGTAGAGATAGGGTCTCCCTCTTGCTCAGGCTGGTCTCAAACTTCTGAGCTCAAGCAATCTACCTATCTTGGCCTCCAGAATGCTGGGATTACTGGCATGAGCCACTACACTCCACCAAAAGAAATGTTTTTTTATAAAATTATGATATAATACTAAACCTGAAACAGAATTAAAAAAAAGTGATGATACATTGTTATTTTACTGTGAATAATTTTTAACTGAAAGAAACTAACAGCAAATGTGTTAAGGTGATGAGCCTGGATTGTTTTCTCTTTAAAAAGAAATCTACAAAGTGAAGTTATCAACAAAGACTTTTACAAATTAAATCCACAATAAAACAGAATAGGCAGAAAATACTACATATTATATTATATTCAACCCATCTTTCAAAGAGTTAAAAGCACATAAGGAAAGTCTAAGTTTGAGTCCAAATCATAAACTTGACTTGAACTCTGTTGTCAATTGCCAGGGAAAGCATTCCAGACTCAGAGAAAACTGTTTGATTTTTTTTTTTTTTTTTTCCTTCATCCATCGAGAAAATGCTAGAGGGCTTAGAGAGCTCCTGGCATGTAAATTGTAGCCATCAGGAGAAAACCCCCACTGTACTACCAACTGATGCTTCCAAGTCTTTTTCCTGCAGTCCCGTATACTGCTGCCACACAGACAGGGTAAAGGTAGGATAGAGAAAGAACTCTTTTGGTTTGAAATTGACCAAGTGATGCGGAGGAAAAAGCATTACTTTGCCAAAACTCCATAATTACAAGTATTATAACAAGGAGAAAAGTGTCTGTCACTATCTAGAAAAGCTTTGTAAACAATCAGATGCAAGACATTATTAGAGCCTCCAGAAGGAAAGACTTCTTTTCAGGTCCACTTTTGAAAAGTGATCAGTAACACATTTCATTTCTGGTTTAATAAGGTTATTACTAGCTGTTTTTTGTTTTTTGTTTGTTTGTTTGTTTGTTTGTTTAAGAGCAAAATAATGTTTTCTGTGAAAGTTTGCCAATAAGTGTTAGCATGGTGAAGAATTGTATGCCTTTTTATGAACAGGGAGCACAGTAGAATAAAACACTGTCTCCATGAGCTTTCACACAGCACAGCAATTAATTAACTTATCTCCATGAACACTGTTTTCACTGAAACTTATTAAAAGTCTGATTCATCAGCAAAGCCCCAGGCAATCATCAATTGCCTCATAATAATACAAAAGAAAAATAAGTTATGGTTATGTTCTTATTTAGTATCTCAAGAAGATCCTCTTTGCCCTCTGTCTTTGTTTGAAAATATCTCTATTAAGAGTTCAAAAAAAAAAAAACAAAAAACTCCTACTTGACATGAAATATGTTATGGCAGGGAACTGTGGGAGTAAATTACAGAGCCTCCAGGATACCAGATTAAGAAGAGAAGCTGGACTTTCTCAAAGACACACAAATCATTCAACATGTAGCACAACAGGGCATACAGTGTGTTATCGAAGCCGAGTTCCAAGCACCATTGTTAATACAAACCAGAGGAGGAATTGTTCATTAAATAAGAAGGGGGGAGGTGAGGGAACGCTGAGCTTTAGCGCTGAATAGACCGGCAGAGGGACGCTGCTTTCAAAAGCACAAGACAGCCTAATAGTTATTAGTCTGATTAGAGTTTTGGTTTAAATTTAACTCTCAAATATCAGATTAATGACTTTTAAGTAGAAATTATAGTTTATGAACCCGTTTTTTAACGTTTAAGTATAGTTGACAATATCAATAGCGCCCTCTACAGGAAATTTCAGACCTACAACTCCATTTTTCTTCATTAAATTTGAAAAAGGGCTAAGTAAGGTGAACACCATCTGAGAACTAGATTAAACTGAAGAAAAAATCTGGAATGCTGATGAGGTCTCTATTTCATGGAAATTTAGAGATCTGGAACAAAGCAAAAAAAAAAAAAAAAAACACAGCGTGTAGTCCGGGTTTTTGTATATTTGTGTGTGTGTTTACAGAGGGTGCCAAAAAAATGTATACATATTTTAAGAAAGGAAAAACTATATTAAAATTGTAATACTCCAGATATAACAATAATGTTTGTTGTCTTGTCTCTTGTGTCTCTTGTAATTGCAGAAGTCAAATGTGATTTGATTTTTACAATTTTAATAGTCTTTTTTCTTTCTTAAAATGTATATACTTTAAAAAAAATGTATATACTTTTTTTTGGCACCCTCAGTATTTTTGTTGGTTTGTTTAACAACAGTGGATCATTTGAGGGAGGAACATTAAATTATGTTAAATGTTTCTTTGTGTTAAAATTTTTTATATTAAAATTTCAAAAATATATTAGTTGCTAGTTACAATGTTACTCAGATCCTTATAAGAAACAAATAATGTACACTTTTTGGAGAATGCATGAATAACTACTGTGCATACTTTTCAAATGATTTTCCTAGTTTGCAATAAATATGCTTAACCTGAGTCTTTTGCACATGAGAATGTCCTGGTACTATTGATAAGGAAGCTATGCCTGTACAATTCCTAAAAAGATGGCTGTTTAATAACACATATAGTCCTACTTGTGATCACTGATTTCCAGAATGTGCTTGAAGAAATAGTTACAACTAAATATTCTACCTATGTCACTACAGCCTTGAAAGTCAGAGATGCAGGCTTCTTATCTCCCAGGTGTAAAGCATCAAATAACCTTGTGACAATGATTTAATCTCACCTTATTTTAGCAAGTTATCACAATTTGGGAGACATTTACTTCTGATTTCAGAGACACCTCAAGAGTTGCTAGGAGTGGCCCTATGACCTGAGACATTATTTTGTGTGATCAAGAAAAGAGCAAAGGACTTTGAAGGGTTGAGGTCTTTGTAGTTTCCACCTTCCTCTGTCTTTTTAAAGTTAATGTTTTCTAATATTATTAGAAATATAATGAAAAATTTCTGTTTAGAGATATACCTGGAACTAGGTACCTAAAATTCTGGATGAAATATAATAAACATCTTTTTAATAGTTGTACTCATAGGAAAGGAAAGATAAACAATTAATTAGACTCAGAAGAACTGGAAAGCAGATGTTAGCTAAATCTATGGCTGTCCTGTAGGTATTTGCCAATGTTGATAATCAAGAGGCTTGGGTTTTATTTTAATTATTTTATTTATTTATTTATTTATTTATTTATATATTTATATATTTATATATTTCATCAGATCTCACTATGTCACCCTGGATAGAGTGCCCTGGCATCACAGCTCATAGTAACCTCAAACTCTTGGGCTTAAGCGATTCTCTTGTCAGCCTCCCAAGTAGCTGGGACTATGGGCACCCACCACAATGCCCAGCTATTTTTTTGTTCCAGTTGTCATTGTTCAGCTGGCCTGGGCCGGGTTTGAACTTGCCAGCCTGGATGTATGTGGCTGGCACCCTACCAAATAAGTATGGGTGCCACCCAGGCTTGTGTTTTAATGACCATACTGGGGCCAAAGCAAGATAGGAAATTGGAACTGAGACTTCATATAAACCTAGAATAATGAAAGGATACATCTTTCATAAACCTCTTTCCACATAAAACTCCAAGAAATAACAAGGAAATCTGTCTCAGCTGGAATCTGGATCAAAATATTACATCTTCCCTAAAAATTCATGACCACAGACGTGTCCTTCAAAGGTGTGGATTGATACTACTTGTACAATCCAGAAAACCTCAGGCCAACAAATTAACCCAGTGTGGACCCAGATGGGTAGCGACCTATAGGGCCTGCCAGAAGTAGATGAAGACTCTCTCTTAGGGATTCACCCTCAACCCAGGTTCTTATGAGATTGCTATAGATAAAGCTGAATGGGAAAATAAAATCCAAAGGTCAAAGTGTTTGAGGAAATGGATTTCATGAGTGAGAGTCAGCAAAAACAACACATGCAGAGTTAGACCATCAAGAATTTTAAATATTGGAATGGATAATTCAGAATAAAGTAACCAGCTATAAAATGTTAGTGAAATAAATATGAAAGAAAAAACCTGAGAAAGTAATAAGGTACTCTCAAAACACCAGACAGATATTTTAAAAGCTAAACCTGAAAATTAAAAGCACAAGGAGAACAGAATACATTAGTCAAAGCCGAAGAAAGAATTTGGTAAAACTAGAAGATAACACTGAAAAAATTAACTAAAACAGAGGAAAAGTAGCCAAAGAAATGGTAACCGTGAAAGAATAGTTAAGAGAAATAGAGAAGAGAATGATAAGTCAATAAATATCCAACTGGGATTTAAGATGATAATATTAAAGAAAATGCCAGTGATAATGGTGTATAATTTTTCAAGATAGATGAATTTTCAGATGCAGAAAGCACATCTCATACCCGGACCCATAACAGTGAAGACACAAAACACCAGAGACATAAAGACAATATTGAAAGTGTTTTGAGGGAAAAAGGAGATTATCCATAAAAGGATAGTTCAACCAGCAGCATATTCCTCAACAACAGCTCAAAAGCCAGACTAGGATAGAAGAAAGTCTACAAAATGTTTAAAGAAATGAGCGACCTAGAATTTTACATATAGCCAAAGTGTGAGGGTGAAATAACACTTCACACAAACTAAAACTGAGGTAGTTTACCACAGAAGACTCTCAATGAAGGAAATTTCAAGTAGGTACTTCAAAAAAAAAAAGAATAATGATTCGAGAAGGAAGGTCTGAGATGCCACAAGAAAGTGCAATTAAGGGTGGATGTAAACAAATATTGACAGTGTAAATAATAATATGAATGTCTAAATTAGGAAAGTGGAAAGAGCAGCCCCAAAATAGTGAACAACAATATTGTGTAAGATGGGAGGAAAGTGATCAGAGTAGGCAGATATGAACGTATTTGTATATGAACGTATTTGTATAAATGTATAAAGCAGATAAAATGAAGCTATTCTGATAGAAGTGGAGGCAAAGACTGTGATTCCCGCCAGCTGGGTTTATCTCCATGAGCTATGAGGCTAAAGGGCTCCGAAGAACAACTGGGAGACTTACTGGATTGTTTTATATCTGAGAAACCCTGCAATGTTAACATTCTATGTCTGTTATCTTGTTTTAGCAATATTTATATTTTTATTCTAAAAACTGATTATAAAAAGCCACATACTGTTCTACCTCCTTTTTCACTCTCATACACATGTGTTCTTCCTTTGACTTTGAACTAGAAGGGTTTAGTCAAGGAAGCTACACAGGAATCTGTGGCCACTGGGTCAACTAGCAAAGGTGATATCCATGAGCACAATTCCTGAATTTAAAAAAAAATCTGACTTAGAAACACAATCTTGTGCCAGGTAAGAAGTACTTTCAGAATACTTATTTTTCATAGTTTATCTTGTATCCATCACTATTTAATACAAAGTTGCACAGTTTAACAGGGAACTAAGTGTTTGTATGTGCTGTAGTGCCATTTTATCAGTTCTTTTAAACTATGAGAGTGATTTATACTTATTTTTTAAAATATAGATGCATATAATAAATGAAAGACTCTTCTCAAAGACATAACTAATGTTATTACTTTGGGGTTTGGGGGGGTTTTGGGGGGGGTTTTGCAGTTTTTGGCCAGGGCTGGATTTGAACCCGCCACCTCTGGCATATGAGGCCAGCACCCCAATCCTTTGAGCCACAGGTGCCGCCCAATACCTTGCTTTTTTAAAAGAGAAATATTTTTATTTACATTTTATTTTTTCTTTATTAAATCCTAACTGTGAACATTAATGCATTTATGGGATACAAAGTACTGATTTGATATACAATATGAAATGCTTATATCAAACCAATTAACATAACCATCACCTCACTTATTTGTTTTGATAAAACATTTATACTCTATTCTTAATAGTTTTGAAATGCACCATTGCATTATGCACATTAGGTGAGAACTCTTAATTGCATAAACACTGATTTGGTATTTTTTAGTGAATTCGAAACATTAAAGGTCTCTGGACTAAGACAAAGAGAGGTATGTTCTGATTTCCTCATAAAATTATTTCAGCTTTACCAAGGAAATATTTACAAATTTAAGTTTAAATTAATTACAGCATTAAATGGCATAAGGTTTCATAGAAACTCTGATTTACATCCCTCTGATTTATTTTAGTGGGAAAAATTAAAACTGGAAAATACTTCTGCAGCTAATGTTTTGCTTTTCTGTCTGCACCAAACACAGTGTGCTGTCAGGGGTCTGGTTAGCACAATGCCATTTTAAACATGGCTCCTTGTCAGACTGCAGCAATAAACAGAACACTGGCATTAATTAATATGCTCCTAAGATATTACCCAAATGATCTGTCTTTTGTTTTTTAGGTTAACAGTAAAGGTTCTTTTTAAAATGAAGTGGTCTCAAATTCAACCATCCTAATGCTTGCTTGTGTCAGGTTATCTGAAAGGTAAGAATGAGAAATTTCACTGGAAGCATAATGATGCAATCATAGCATAGGCAAAATGAGTTTAAGCCATTAAATTTGTAGTCATCTGTTACAAAAGCAGCAAGAGGAAACCAATACAGGTACCATTCAAAAGAAGATTGCAAAGCTGTCATACTGTGAGCTCTGAAAGCAAAGGTGCACCTTTCCCTACCTGTTTTTTCATGTACTCATGTACTCTGTACTAGCGGTATTACACACTGGGTTGCCATTGTTAATCTTGCGATTGTACTTCTCTAGTTAAAGACCCTCGGCCTTTGGCCTCTTTTTCATTCCCAGCATGTCCAGTGGGTGGCCTGTGATGTCTGGCTGCTAACCTTAAAGGATATTTCATCTGATCTAATAAGCACTCAGCTCGGGTTCTTGTCTTTGCAAATGCCACAAGAAACAGCTCCCATGGGACCCAGAAGAATATTCATTTTCTAAAGAGAAAGCCTACATTGATAGCACATAAAATAAGAACTCTTTAAAATGTAAAGAGCAATGAGTTTATTTCACCCCTTTGTTATGCTTTTAGGAAAGGCAAAATTTAAATCTTAAGCAATCTGTATATGCACTTGACATTTGAAAGAAATAGAAAGCAAACTAGTGAGATTTATCCTAACTTCCTTCCCCAGCTAACGTACTATTGGCCACCCTATTCCAACTAACTTTTCCATTGTTCTGCTAATTTTCTCATCTAGAAGCTTTGGAGTCATATTTTTTTTCTCTCCCTCTCATTTGACCCTTAGAAGAGGTTCTCAAAGAGTCCTTGTTTTCTCTGAGTCCCCTTTTTGCCAACATTATGATGATTGCATTACACCTAACTTAGCTCTGATGGCCCCATGTCTGTACCCACTAGTATACTCGTTGGTCTCTGCCTCCACATTCTTGCACTTGGTTCATTCCGTCCTATCTGTGTCTTCCCGCCTTCATCTCCACACCACTCACTCAACTCTTCAAAGGCCCCCAGCTGCTTCACCCTTACGCATCAATCTTTCTGCTTGGTTTTCATGGCCTAATACAGCTTTGTTCCCCACTGCCCCTTAAAGGTTCTTCCCTCTTTCAGACAGCCAGGCAATCTTCTAAATTAAACTCAGTTTTTTCTCTTCATAACTCAGGAGAAAAGGACAAATTTGAATACACACTAGACCCTCTCTTAGACAAGTACTACCTTTGTGGTTTAACAGGGGAGCAAGAGGCAAAGATGCTACTGAGCACTCAGGTGCTAGTGTATTAATGAGTACTGAGAGGGCAGTGCAGGGGCTGAGCGGCCCATTCTTCAGGTGAGGGCAGGAGATGATTGAAAAACAAGTTGTCATTTTGAGAAGTGACTTTTCTGGAATATTCTGCAATGAACAGTAGACTCTATTAACACTCATGCAGATGACTGAGATGGTTGCTGTGGGGCGTCTACTCACTGGATTAAGGATAGATAATAGTGGGCCAAGCATTGTTTATTCACAGTCATGGAATTAATTATTCTCAGGGCTTCACCAGGCACTGAGTCTACCATGCTTCCGCTAAAAGGGAAACTCAGGTGGTTTTGCCTTTGATTAGAATGATTGAGTTGCCCCAGGTGTGTCTGTGAAGGTGTTTCTGGAGGCGACTGGCTTGTGTATTGAGCTGAGTGAGATAGACTCATACTCAATATGGGCAGGCACCATCCAACCTGCCAGGAGCCTAGATGAAAACAAAAAACTTAGGTGGATTCTCTCTCCTGGAGCTGGGTCATCCTTCTTCTCCTGCCCATGGATGTCAGAACTCTGGGTTCTCCACCTTTGGACATTGGGACTTGCACCAGGGGGTCCTGGGCTCTCAGGCCTTCTGCCTTGGATGGAGAGTTACACCATTGGCTTTCTTGGTTCTCAGGCCTTCAGACTTGGGCTGAGCCATGCTACCAGCTTCCCTGCATCTCCAGCTCACACCTGGTCTATGATGGGACTTCTCAGCCTCCATGATTAAGTAAGCTGAGTCCCCTAATAGTCCTCTCCCATATACTATGTCTCTTGATATGTGTATATCCAATCAGTTCTGTCTCTCTGGAGAACTTCAACTAAAACATAATGTAATAAGACATAAGTGAAACTCAAGCACTACCAATTTCCTATTGGGGAGAAATTATCTACCTTACTCTGGTTCTATTTTGTTCTTAGGAGTGATTATTTTTTCTGATGAGTTAAGGAAAAGTCAAATTTTATTAGGAATTGACCAATCAACAAACCTGTACAGTTTATTCTGCTAGGGTAGTATTCTTGGTTTTATGAGGGCAGAAGAATGTGTTTAATAGGCTGTTTCCAATAGTTTTTGTGTTGCCTTACAATTAGGCAGAGATATAACATGTATCTGAAAACAAATTTCTTTCTATAATCTACATACTATTTTCAAGAGCTCTGAGAAAAATACTACATTTCCTGATAGTCTGGTTGTGTTTCTTAAATTCTGATAGCATTGGCTTCCTAACCTTTAAAATGGGAATACAGTAGCACCTCTTCTGAGGATTAAATGAACATGAATATGAAAGCAAACTCTGCTAAGAGACAAGCACTCAGTACATGTGAGTTCTCTCCCCTCCTTCTGGTTAAAAGATGTTTAAATACTGTTAGGTTGCGCCTAATTCTGAAGACATACTAACACATGAAGTAGTTCAAAGTCATGTTCACCCTCTATGAACACATTGGCAGGAGGGAAAAGAGAAGCCACCCACGGTCCTAGCTTGAGGAAGAAGAATGACACCATATGGAAAAAGAAGTTTTTGGAACAATACTCTAATGAGGATCATCTGGAAAAACCATCTCCAAAATTTTACTGAGTTCTAGCTCTAAAAAACCCACTCAAGATAATACTATAATTGGGGGGGAGGAAGGGATGTATAATTGGAGGGCAGGTGCATGGGAAACTTACTGAATAAGCACTACTTACTATCACTGTGTGGGCTATTTTCACACACAGTATCTCAATTCTCACAACCACCCCATGAAATAGGTATAATATTGTTTTCCCTGTTTTTACACGAGGTAACTCCTGTTGAAAGGAGTTATGTGAACATCTCAGGGTCACGCTGCTAGAAAGAAGAGCCAAAAAACGGCTACATGTTCTTCCAAGGCCAGCTTGGCTACCGTGGCTGCCTTCTTTAGCTAAGATATGTGGTTCAGCAGCCATTGAAAGCACAGATCCTGGCAAAAGTTTCTTCCAACCACCTTCAGATAACCTGTCCCTTGGGCGCAATGCCAAAGATCTTTCACTAATTTCGAATTGCCTGCTGATGTTTACTTTCTGTTTCCTCCAAGTGCCTTAAATGGCTATAAAACTTGTGTTTTAAAACCCACAGTGATGTTCTTCCTGTGCTTCTTTGCAGCAATCCAGCACTGTCACAGCAGACTCTGTATCAGCCATTATGGGTCAAAACCACTCATCAGAAAATGACATAAATGGCAGAAAGGGCAAGCACAGTGGAGTCACCAGCAAAGGCTGATAAGTATCTCAACTGAGGATGGTATGGTAGCGTGCAAACACTAGATGGGAATGTTCATAGGACATCTGCAGGGCCAGCTCACCGGCTGGGAGGGAAATTGAGTACCCAGAGCTTCCTGCTTAGCTTACCTATGGCCTCAGCTTTAAAGTGCCTCAGACCAGACATATTTAGAGTCAATACCATTTGGTAGGGCAGCCTTTTCCAAGGTGAAATAAGGCCTACAGCCGTAGCTTTCAAGCCTTGTGTGCGTCAGAATCCCCCTGGCATACTTGCTAAATATTTATTTCTGAGCTCCTCCTCCATTTCTGATTGAATAGTTCTGAATATATCTGAAGTGGGGACTCAAGAATTTGTATTTCTCCCAAGCTCCAGATGGCGCTGAAGCTGCTGATCTCAAACATTGATCTAGATCAGTATTCTCAATGTGGTGATACATCAGAATCCCCTGGAGAGCCTTTAAACATCCTGATGTCTAACTACACCCAAATCAATTGAATTTGAACCTCTGGGGTGTGTATGACCTAGGCACCAGGGTGTTACAGCTTCCAAGCAATTGTAAGTGCATTCAAGGCTGGGACCCACTGGCGCTGGGCCTTTGTGGGTGGAGCCTTGGCTTTCTCTGTAACTCCTGAGAGTTAAGCAGAGGAAGCAGCCTAACACCTACTTTTGCTGATAGAAGAGAAAATGTTTAAGACTTTTAGTGGGAAAATATTTAGCTATTCTAAATTTTAAAACAAACTAAGGATATCTCAAAGATAATAGTTCTCAGAACCTTAAAACACAGAGCCAATAGGATAAATTGGGATAAATTTAATTACTTTGGGAGCAACTGGTTTAAATTTGTGGATAGAAAATATTAGAGCAGTAGATAGTGCCTGTATCCAGGCCCCAGGCCCCTGATAACTTTATCCTTTGACTTTATGCATCATTATTCATCATCACCATCTTATTACTGCGACTCAGCTAATTTAAAAGCCAGTTATTTCTCATTTTCATTCCAATGTAAATTTAATTTTTTTCAACCACACCTTTACCAAGGCCATTGTTCTAATTTTCAGCAACTTTTAGAGTATAGGGGAAGTAGATTCCAGAAACTACAACCTAGTGAGTTTGATGTCAAATCTCTGATAATATTCTGGAATGAACTATTTTTTTAAAAAATGAGAAGTGATTGCCTAGAGCCAGTATATGTTCCCAAAATCAGTCTTTCACCAAATCCATCACATTTTCCTTTTTGACAGGCTTACAGGTCAGGAAGTTTAGGGGAAAACCATCAAAAAAAGTATATCTTGATTTCAGCCGGACAAGTTGAAGACATGAATGTCAGTATAGTTGAGTAGATTTGTAACTAGTTGAAAACTCTCCCCAAAGAATGTTGACTGCTTGATGAATCATGCCTACCACCCTACCCAAAGGGCAGTCACTACGGCAGACTCCCAGGTGCTATCTATGATTTATCCTGTTCAAAATTTTAATTAATGATGGATGAAGCCACAAAGGACATGCTTATCAAAATTGCAGGTGTGAGAAAGCCGGGACAGAAGCCTAGTTTATTCAACGTCAGATCAACCAAGAGAGGCAAACAGTATCAATAAACTATTAATAAAATAAGAAGCTGACATGAATAAGAATAAACTTAATAGGGAGGGGGGGAGACAAGATGGCGGACTGAAGCCAGCTTTTCACAGAGGCTCCCGTCCAGAAGGAGAGTTAAAGGATGGAAATTTAGTAAGTAACCTGGAGGATTCAACCTATACCAGGAGAGAAGGTTGGAGATCGCACATCAACACCACTGAGGCGAGCTGAGACCACAAGGACGCAAACAAAAGGTACAAAATCCATCACCAAGCGGACGGGAGTCTCCCCTCCCCCCACGAGTCCGGCTTAAGGAC
>CAUYPK010002450.1:0-17432 GCA_963574355.1 Loris lydekkerianus
AAAGGTTTATCTATTTTATTGACCTTTTCAAAAAACCAGCTTTTTGATTTATTGATCTGTTGTATTATTCTTTAGTTTTCAATTTCATTTAATTCTGCTCTAATTTTGCTTATTTCTTTTCTTCTACTGGGTTTGGGGTTGGAATGTTCTTCCTTTTCCAGTTGTTTGAGATGTCCCATTAAGTTGTTAACTTCCTCTCTTTCCGTTCTCTTGAGGAAGGCTTGCAGTGCTATAAATTTTCCTCTTAGGACTGCCTTTATGGTGTCCCAGAGGTTCTAATAGTTCATGTTTTCATTGTCATTTTGTTCCAAAAATTTGGCAATTTTTTTCTTGATCTCATCTCTGACCGAGCTGTCATTCAGCATAAGGTTATTTAGTTTCCATGTTTTTGTATGAGTATGCAGATTCCTGGTGTTACTCAGCACAAGTTTTATTCAATGGTGGTCTGAGAAGATGCATGGAATAATTTCTATTCCTTTAAATTTACTGAGATTAGACTTGTGACCTAAGATGTAATGACTTTGGAGTAAGTTCCATCCATGGGCTGATGAGAACTATGTGTATTCAGTTTTGTTGGAATGAAATGTTCTGTAAATGTCTGCTAAATCTAAATGATGGATGCTGAGATTTAAATGTAAAAGTTCTTTACTCAGCTTTTTGTTGGAGGATCGATCTATTATAGCCAAAGGCATGTTAAAATTTCCTACTATTATGGAGCTGGAGGAAATCAAGTTCCTCATGTCTTTTAGAGTTTCTCTTATAAATTGAGGTGCATTCTGGTTAGATGCATAGATATTAATAATTGAAATCTCATCATATTGATTATTACCCTTAACAAATATTAAATGACCATTCTTGTCCTTCCTTACTTTTGTTGGTTTAAAGCCTAATGTATCTTCAAATAAAATTGCAACACCTGCTTTTTTATGGTTACCATTTGCCTGAAATATGAATGACCATCCTTTCACCCTGAGTCTGTATTTGTCTTTTAATTTAAGATGTGACTCTTGAATGCAACAAATATCTGGCCTGAGTTTTTGTATCCAGTCAGCTAACCTATGCCTCTTTAGAGGACAATTTAAGCCATTCTCATTAATGGAGAATATTGGTAAGTCTGCTGGAGTTTTGGGTATTGAGGTTTTCAAAGGTCCAGTGGACATTTTTCATCCTTTCATCAGTGTGGAAGTTGGAGTTTGATCTGAACTTTCTGAATAAGTTTACTTCTGTGGTATAGGATTGGGTTGGTCATTGTGGAGGATAGGTCTGAGAATACCCTGAAGAGCTGGTTTACTTTTGGCAAATTTTTTCAACAGATGAATGTCAGTGAAGTATTTAATTTCTCTATCATAAATGAAGCTCAGTTTAGCTGATTACAAGATCCTAGGTTGAAAGTTATTTTGCTTTAGTAGATTAAAAGTTGATGACCACCCTCTTCTGGCTTGAAAAGTTTTAGCAGAGATATCTGCATTCATTTTAATATTCTTGCCTTTGTACGTAATGTTTTTTTTTTTTTTTTTTGATTGGCTGCTTTGAGAATCTTCTCCTTCATATTAATTTTAGTGAAGCTAATTATGATATGCCTGGGGGATGACTTATTGGGGTTGAATCATGCTGGGGTTCTGAAGGTGTCTGCTATCTGAATTTCTGAATCTCTAGGCATGTCTGGAAAATTCTCTTTCATAATTTCATGCAGAAGGGCCTCTGTGCCCATCAAGGTCACTTCGTCATTTTCAGCAATTTTTATTATTCGTGTATTGGTCTTCTTTGAATTATCCCAGAGCTCTCTGAGAGAATGATTTGTTTTTGCTCTCCATTTCTCTTCCTCTTTGAGAGTTTGGGAGCATTCAAAGGCTTTATCTTCAATGTCAGAAATCCTTTCTTCTTCTTGGTTCATTCTGTTTCTGAGGGATTCTACTGTATTTTTCATATCTTTGAGGGCTGCAAATTCTTGCTTCAGCGTGTTTAAGTCTTTGGTGGTTTTTTCTTTAAATTTGTCAAATTCTTGAGACAGCTTTTGAATTTCTCCTCTGATTCCTATTTCCATTTTATTAATCTTGTCTGCAATACAAATTCTGAATTTAATTTCTGACGTGTCAGCCAATTGTTTATGAATGAGATCTTCTATTACAATCGCCATATCTTTCCTTTGGGGGGTTGATCTATTCTGGTTATTCATGTTAGCAGAGATTTTTTGCTGATTGCACCCTATGGTTGTTTTACTGCCTTTGATTTTTCCCCTGGGGCTTTTTTGAGGTTTCATACAGCAGTTTGGCCTGAGAGACTGGGGCCCTGTCTGGTGTGGTGGAGCTAATTGGATCTGTCTTATGTTTATCTGGTTTCTGTTTGACCCTAGTAAAGCACTTAATCTGGGTCGAAGTTCAGCTCTCTGAGTTGTCCCCACCCTGGGAGCTCTTCAGTTCTGTGAGATGCTTCAGGCAAATCCTTTACTCAGGGGTGGTCTTCTCTGGTTGCCCAGGGAGATAGGGGGTGTGGTTTCAGCTGCCTTAGGGAGTTGCTGCTCTGATGTGGGTCTCTCCCAGCCTCATTCCCTCACCCCAGTGTCAGCACAGAACAGCCGTAGATCAGGCACTGTCCATGCTCCGACAAGTCCCCCAATGATCTGGACTCCCAAGGGACAGGCCTCCAGATCTCAGGGTGAGGGCAGGGGTGAGGGAGCACTGAGAGACCAGAGCTGCCAGCCACAAACACACTCAGTGCTGCTCAGCTTTCTGCCCAGCCGCCCCGCCACAGCTCAGGCCTCCAGATCATGGAGTGAGGGGAGGTGGGAGAGCGACGGAAGCCCAGAGCCACCAGCAGTGAGCACATTCAGTTTCGTTCAGCTTTCTGCCCAGCTGCCCCATGCCATTCAGGCCTTCAGATCCCAGAGTGAGGGGCAGGGAGCGCTGGAAGCCCAGAGACGCCGGCAGTGAGTACACTCAGTTTCGTTCAGCTTTATGCCTGGTTGTATTGCTGCCCAAGGAGGGCTTGGAGTTCAGAGTTGCAGGCAAAAGTTATTTACAGTTTTATACAGCATTATGCCTGGTAGGAGGATGCCCTGACACCCTAGTAGGGGAGGTGGGTCCAGATTTTAGTAGGTCTCTCCCATGGAGTGTAGTGGGAGGGCCTTTGATTTCTGCCTGTTTGTTTGTGGGGCTCTTAATCCAATCAGATGGGGGAGGTGGGGCTCCTGCTTGGTGATGGGTTTTGTACCTTTTGTTTGCATCCTTGTGGTCACATTTCCCCTTAGCGGGGTTGATGTGCGTTCTTCAATTTTCTCTCTTGATACTGCTCAAATTTATCAGGTTACCTGCTAAATTTTTATCCCTTAAGTCTCCTTCAGGACGGGAGCCTCTGTGGAAAGCTGGCTTCAGTCCGCCATCTTGTCTTTCCTCCACCAGAACTTACTTTGAATAGTATTTTGCAGCTTACAAGGCATTTTTGCCTACATTAGTTCATTTAATCCTCATGCAAGCTATCATAATTTTACTATCTCCAGTTTTAAAATTAAATGTGGAGTTAAAAATTTACCCAACCTCATGTGTCCACCACACTGGAGTACCAACATTCCTACCCAAATTCATTTTTCTTTATTTGTACTGCCCCTCCCTTCCTCTCCACCACTTATGTAATTACTTTCAAAGCATCCTCAATTGAATTTCTAACAGCTTTACTTAAATATTATTCAAACACACATAATTCACTCACTTGAATTATATAATGTAACGTATTTTTAGTATTCACAGATTTGAGTAGCCATTGCTAAAAAACAAGTTTAGAACATTTTATCAACCCTGAAAGAAATATCACACTTATTAGCAGTTGGTCCCCACTCTTTCTCTCACCCCTGGCAAATGGCTATTCATTTGCTTATTTAGGACATTTCTTTCTCCATGGATTTGTCTATTTTAGACATTTCATATAAATGCAGTCATATAATGTGAACTTTTGTGCCTAACTTCTTTCTTTTTTTTTTTCTTTTTTATTAAATCATAGCTGTGTACATTGATATGATCATGGGGCATCATACACTAGCTTCATATACCGTTTCACACATCTTCATCACACTGGTCAACACAGCCTTCCTGGCATTCTCTCAGTTATTGTGCCAAGACATCTACCAAGTTTCACATATACCCTTGTAAGATGCACCGCAGGTGTAATCCCACTAATCCCCCTCCCTCCATCTACCTCCCCCCTCCCTCCCCTCCCTTTCTCCCTTCCCCTTATTCTTAGGTTGTAACTGGGTCATAGCTTTCATGTGAAAGCCCTCAGTTAGTTTCATAGTAGGGCTGAGTACATTGGGTACTTTTTCTTCCATTCTTGAGACACTTTACTAAGAAGAATATGTTCCAGCTCCATCCATGTAAACATAAAAGAGGTAAAGTCTCCATCTTTTTTTAAGGCTGCATAATATTCCATGGTGTACATATACCACAATTTATTAATCCATTCATGGATCGATGGGCATTTGGGCTTTTTCCATGACTTAGAAATTGTGAATAGGGCTGCAATAAACATTCTGATACAGATATCTTTGTTATGATGTGATTTTTGGTCTTCTGAGTAGATGTCCAGTAGAGGAATTACAGGATTGAATGGCAGATCTATTTTTAGATCTCTAAGTGTTCTCCATATATATCTCCAAAAGGAATGTATTAAATTGCATTCCCACCAGCAGTGCAAAAGTGTTCCCTTTTCTCCATATCCTTGCCAACATCTCTGGTCTTGGGATTTTATGATATAGGCCAGTCTCACCAGAGTTAGATGATATCTCAATGTCGTTTTGATTTGCATTTCTCTGATGATTAAAGATGATGCAGTGAGCATGTTTTGAAATCCCATTCATGCTGTAACATTTTTTAATACTTCATTCTTTTTATGGCTAAATTATATCCTATTGTATAAATATTTCAATTTTTACTTATCTGTTCATTAGTTGATGTATATATGTATATTTTCCACTTTTTTGTTATTGTGAATAAAGCTGCTATGAACATTTAATAGCTTTTTCACCAGTTATACATGCTCAATGATTGTATTTTGTGAATGATCACTTTTCATCTGGCAAAAAGCAAGTTAGGTTCAAAAACCGGTAGAGGAGTATGCTTGTGGCTCATTTGGGTATCTAAAAGAAGTTGAGTATGGCTGTAAGCCGAAAATAAAGATTTTAAATCAGAGAAGCAAATGTTGAGGTTAGAGTTTTAAGAACATGTCACATCCACGGAGGCCTTAGAAACCACTTTAAAGATTTGTTCTTTTTCTAAAGACCACAGTAAAGGTGTGAATGAGTTTTTATCAGGCTGGTATAATGAACTGTTTGGAAATGTAGAAAAATTATTTTGGCTATATCATAAAGAAAAAAAAAACTGTAAGGGAGGCAGGGATACTTATCAGGAGGCTTTATCAATATTCCCTTTAAAAAATCAAGTCTAATTTGTACAGCTAAGGAAACAATAACCAAAGCAAAGAGACAACCATCAAAATACAAAAAGATATATGCATATTATGAGTAGGACAACAGCTTAATAACTAGAATCTTCAGTGAACTCAAATTAAGCAACAAAAAAGACCTAACAATCCTTTATATCAGTGAGCAAGTCAGACGAATTGAAGCTTCTCCAAAGAAGATGAATGGCTAATAAGCATATGGAAAAATGCTCATCATCACTAATTATCAGAAAAATGCAAATCAAAACCACCCTGAAATATCACCTAACCACAGTGACAATGGCCCACATCACAAAGTCTCAAAGCTGCAGATGCTGGCGTGGATGTGGAGAGAAAGGAACATGTTTACACTGCTGGTGGGACTGCAAACTAATACAACCATTTGTAATGAAGTATGGAGAATCCTCAAAGAATTCAAACTAGACCTCCCTTTTGATCCTGCAATCCCATTACTGAGCATCTACCCAGAAGAAACAAAAAATCTTTTTATCATAAAGACATTTGCACTAGACTGTTTATTGCAGCTCAGTTAACAATCATCAAATTGTGGAAACAGCCTAAATGTCCACCAACCCAGGAATGGATTAACAAGCTGTGGTGCATGTGTACCATGGAATACTATTCAGCCACTAAAAAAGATGGTAACTTTACAACTTTTGTATTAACCTGGATAAAATTGAAACACGTGCTTCTTAGTAAAGCATCACAAGAATGAAGAAGAAAGAATCCAATGTACTCCATTCTAATATGGAGCAAGTAGACTTCCATAAATCCTTCCAAAAAAGTTGCATTAGTGTGCAGTACCACTAAAAGTGTTCCTTTTTCTCTACGTCCATGTCATCATCTGCAGCATTGAGACTTTGTGATGTGGTCTATTCTCACTGGGGTTAGTTGATATCTAAGAGTGGTTGTGATTTTCATTTCTCTAATGATCAGGGATGACGACCATTTTTTAAAAATATTTGTTAGCCTTTCGTCTGTCTGCAGCAGAGAAGGTTCTGTTCATATCTTTTGCCCAGTGATAGATGGGATGAATTGCTCTTTTTGGATGATTAATTTGAGCTCTCTGTAGATTCTAGTTATCAACCTTTTGCCAGATTTGTACCCTGCAAGTATTTTTTCTCATTGTTAAAGTTATACTATTTTTTGCAGTTCTTCAAAGTATGATGCTGGTATTTTAATGGGGATTGCATTGACTCTGTAGATTGCTTTTGATGGAATAGACATTTTAACAATAATGATTCTTCCCAGCCAAGAACATGGTATGTTCTTCCATTTGTTAATATCTTGTGCTATTTCCAAAAAAAATAAGCATAGGTGGCACATTTTTTAAGCTGATTAAGACATCTAGGACAAACCCACAGTTAACATCATATTGAATATGTTAAAACTGAAAGGTTTTCAACTCAGAAATGGAATCAGACAAGAACTTTCATCCATTATTGCCACTATTATTCAACACTCCACTGGAAGTTCTAATGAATGCTATTAGGCAAGAGAAGGATATAAAGAGCATCCAAACTGGGGCTGAGGACATCAACCTCTTACTCTTTGCTGATGATATGATTTTATATTTAGAATGCCCTAGAGACTCAACAACAAAACTCCTAGAAGTGATCAGAAAGAAGAGTAATGTCTCAGTGTATAAAATTAGTAGTCTTTGTATATGCCAAGAACAGCCAAGATAAGAAGCAAATCAAAGACATAACTACATTCACAGTAGCTTTGGTGAAAATGAAATACCTAGGAATATACCTAACAAAAGAGGTGAAGAATCTTTACAAAGACAACATGAAACCCTAAGAAAAGAAATAGCAAAAACAATAACAAATTGAAGAACATACCATGCTCTTGTCTGGGAAGAATCAACATTGTCTAAATGTCTACTCTACTCAAGACAATGTACAGATTCAAAGACCCAATAGTTTTATTAAGACTCTCTTTTTTAAAAATAATTACATATATAGTGAGATATATGAGTAAAGATATATATGGTAAAAAAGAAACATTGCAGAAAATATCACATAATTATCTGTCAGTTTGGGAGTGGAATTTAAAGCAAGAATGTCAAGTGATGCTTAAAAACATAGACTTGGCATTTTTAATCAAGTAAAAAAGAAATAAATGTCTGTTACTTCTTAGTTTTGTGAACTGTGAAAAATATTTAACCTCATTAGATCTAGAGCTGCTCTTTTGAAAACTGAAAATAATAAAGTCACCAACATCACAGGGAGAATAAAATAGAAGTAAAACAGTATATATATTCTCAAGCAAGGTACACAGTGGCCTGCGTCTGGATGATCGATAAGCCAGGACTGGAGACCTGGCCAGTCCTGGGCCCCGACAAGTGGCACTAATGATGGGACCTGACATTTTCCCCAATGAATGCTTTTGATATGCTTATCAATGACCAAATGGCAATAAGTGGCTAGATGCAGCTCTTGGTTCTCTATTCTGTTCCCTATATCTACCTCTCTCTCTATTTTTGTGCTAGTACCAGGATGTTTTGATCACTATAGATTTATAGTATAGCCTGAAGTCTGGTGACATAATACCTCCTGATATGTGTTTATTTCTGAGTATTTTATTGGCCATTCAATGCATTGGCTTATTCCTTATAAAACAAAATAATATTTTTTCCAGATCTTTAAAATATGACAATGGTGTTTTAACAGGGATTGCATTAAATCTGTAGATTGCTTTGGGTAGTGTGGACATTTTAACAATATTGATTCTTCCTGTAAATGAGCATGGTATGTTTTTCTATTTGTTAACATCTTCTGCTATTTTCTTTTCTCAGAGTTTCATAATTTTCTTTATAAAGATCTTTCACATCCTTTGTTAGGTATATCTCCACATATTTCATCTTTTTCAGCACTACTGTAAAAGAAATAGAGTCCTTGACTGTATTTTCAGCTTGACTATTGTTGATATATGTAAAAGCTACTGATTCTTAAATATTGATTTTGTATCCAGAGGCAGTGCTGTATTCCTGATCACTTCTAAGAGCATTGTAGTTAAGTTCCTGGAGTTTTCCAGGTGTAAGATCACATCATCCATGAACAGTGACAGTTTGATCTCCTATGACCCATTTGCATATGCATGATCACCTTCTCTTGCCTGATTGCGATGGCTAAGACTTCCATTACTATGATGAATAGCAGCAGAGAAAACGGGCATTCTTGTCTAATTCCCCATCTGGGTGGAATTGTTTTTGATTTTATTACTTTTGATATGATATTGGCTGTGGGTTTGCTCTAGATGGCCTCAATCAGTTTTAGAAATGACCTGTCTAACCCTATTTAATGAAGTGCTCTAATCATGAAAGGATATTCGGTATTATCAAAAGTTTTTTTCTGTATCAATTAAGAGAATCATATTGCCTTTGTTTTTTATTTTATTTATGTAATTTATTATATTTATATATTTATGTATGTTGAACAAATCTTGTAACACTGGGATAAAATCACTCGATGATGATGCATAATTTTCTAATGTGTTGTTGAATTTTGCTTCTTAGGATCTTATTGAATATTTTTTCATCAATACTCATTAGTGATATTGTCTATTGTTTTCTTTCCTTCTTGGATCCTTTCCTGGTTTGGGGATCAGACAAATATTTGCATCATAGAATACATTGGAAATTATTTCTTCTTTTTGCATGTTTTGTATGCTTTGAGATTTTGTATAGCTGATGCTATTTCAGTGCTAGATATATGACTATTCAAAATTTCTAATTCTGTCTGGCTGAGTCTAGGAAGAGTGTATGTTTCTAGATATCGGTCCATTTCCTCAAGATTTTCATATTTCTGAGAATAGAGGTTTTTGTAGTAATCATTGAGGATTTTTTGAATTTCCATGGTATCTGTTGTTATTTCTACTTTATTGTTTCTGATTAATAATATTAAAGGGTTTTTTTTTTTCTGTTTCTGGTTAGGCTAGCCAAGATTTATCTTTTTTTTTTTTTTTTAACCTTTTCAAAAAACCAAATTTTTGTTTCATGAACTTCTGAATGATTCTTTTGTTTTCAATGTAATTTATTTCATCTCTAATTTTGGTTATTTCTGTTCTTCTGTTGGGTTTGGGGTTGGAATATTCTGCTTTATCCAGTTGCTTGAGATGACACACTGAGTTGTTGACTTCCTCTCTTTCTGTTTTTTTTGATGAAGGCTTCAAAGCTTTTAGTTTCCTTCTTAGGACTGACTTTGCAGTACTTCAGAGATTTTGATAATCTCTGTCTTAATTATCATTTTGTTCCAAAAATGTGGTAATTTATGTCTTAATCTCATCTTTGACTAAGCTATCATTCAGCATAAGGTTGTGCAGTTTCCATAGCTTAGTTTGAATATAAAGATTACTGCTATTGTTGAGTTTAAATTTTATTCCATAATGGTCCAAGAAGATATAAGAAATACTTTCTATTATTTTAAATTTTATGATATTAAACTTGTGACCTAAGATGTGATAAATTTTGAAGAATAATCCCTGTGCTGATGAGAAGAATGTATATTCAGTTTTGTTAGGATAAAATGTTCTGTAAATGTCTCTTAAGTCTATTTGTTATAGGGTCAAGTTTAAGTTCATTATTTGTTTGTTTAGTTTCTTCTTGGAGGATCTATCCATAACTCCCAAAGAGTGTTAAAATCTCCAGCTATTATAATGGTGGAAGATATCAAATTGTTCATATCTTTTAGGGTCTGCTTTAAAAGTTGTGGAGCATTCTCATGGGGTGAATAAATATTAATTATTGAAATCTCTTCATGTTGAGTATTTCTTATGGTATTATTTTATACTTGCTCACTTATTTTTGTGCCAAAGATTTTAATTATAATGCATTCAAGTAATTATATTTCTTATTAATTGTGAAGTTCGCTTGGATAAATCTTTCTTACTTCCAAATTGTAAACATTGGGGAAGATGGGGCAAGATGGCCAACTGGAGCCACTTTCAAGAGAAGTTCCTGTCGAGAGTGAAGGATAATGACCAGAAAGTGTTCAAAAAAGCTAAAGACTTAGAGACAAGCTGAGAGAGAAGACTAATAAGTCTACATCATCTCTGCTGAAGCAAGCTATGACTCCAAGAAAGAAAATTTCAGATACAAAACTCATCCCAATGGAAAAGTGTTCATCCCCTCCTCCTAGACAGTTTTTTTGTTTGTTTTGTTTTGTTTTGTTTTGTTTTGTTTTGTTTTGTTTTGTTTTGTTTTGAGTTTTTTGCTTGCTATAGGTTTTCTACAGGTAAGTGGTGAATAGAGACCTCTTGTCTCATCCCACAGAAGAGAATTTCTGAAAGTGAGGACTAAATCTCCAGAGGGACACTGCTATGACCCTGAGCACTCTTTTGCCAGGTACAAAAGTTGAACTAACACTTTCCCTGCCATTTTGAACTTCCATTCCACCCTTCCCCTTTCATCTAATGGTCCAGGAGCCTAATCTCTGTAGAGAATAGAATGTCTGTGGTACATTGCCAGGTCCAGGCACTCAAGGACCATGGTATACAAGCTGCACTGTAACAGTGACCCAGCAGTAGTGAAGACAAAGAGGGGGAGGATGTCAGGCTTGGCTCAGAAGAAAGTGCAAACTAGCTGTAGGAGGAGGCTTTTGGGCCACATGCCCTGTCCTGCCAGAACTGCTTACTGCACACTGCCCTGTTGGAGCTGCCTACCAAGTGTCCTGCTCTGCCAGAGCTGCACACTGTGCATCCGCCCTCCCAGAGCTACCGTGTGCCCCACCCTGCCAGAGTCACATGCCCTGTGCTCCTGCCAGACAGAGCTAATTGCCGCGTGCCCCATCCTGCTGGAGCTGCCAGTTGCCCTACCCTGCCAGAGCCACGTGCCCTGCCCTGCCAGAGCCATGGACCCTGCACTCCCCCCTACTAGAGCCACTGTGACCCACCCTGCCAAAGCCATACACTCAGCACCCACCCTGATGGAGCTGCTGCACAATCCACCCTGCCAGAACCATGCACCACCTGCCCCACACTCTCAGATCCACCACTACAGCCACCACCCTGGCAATAAGAGCTGCCTGGGAGCTACACAGGGAAAACTCCCACAAAGATTCTGCACCAGGAGAGTGATCCTGCTGGGATCTCATCTTGGAGGGTAACCTCTCCACCTCTGAGGACTTCCAGAGGAAGCCTGACCGCATCCTATAGGAATACCAGTGCTAAACAGAGTCTGGGGCAAAGGCAAAGTGGCAGAGCGAGAAAATCATTTACTGACTTGTTATCCTCAGGTTAGGACTGAGCTCAGGTGGAGCACTCCTTAGTTGCCATTGAGTACATGAGGCAGGCAGGCCTCAGCTCCCACAGCTGGCTTATGGCAGAGGGTGGTGGTGGGGCCAAGAGGCACCTCCTTTTACTCTGGCAGGCACAAAGCCCTAGCACATGTTCTTATTGGAGGGAACAGGAAGACAGCCCCATGGAGTTACCAGTGACTGGATATGGAAGAAGTGCAAGGTGGGAAAAGAAATACAAGCCCTCTGGTCAAACTCTGCTACTGGGTAGACCTTTCTGACTCTACAGAGCACCAGAGCACGCCACATTTGAGCAGCCAGTAGACCTCCATTATCTAGTTGCTAGAGAGCTTTCAAACTTTCCCACTTGAGAGTTGGTACTGAGTGGGTCAACTGGTTCAGAACTCCTAACCTGGGCCAATCACCCAAAGACCCTCTCGGGTCATACCTTGGTTGTGTAGTAATGAGAAGGGTTGATGTACCCCTTTCAGGTGTTGTCCATGGGGGCTGGGGTGTCCTAGTTGCTGGTATTTCTCCACAACTCAGACTTCAACCCAGAATCACCAATCCACTAGAATTGGACAAATACCAGCTGAATACAAGATAGAGCTACTTAACCCCATCAAGCCAAGCAGGTGCCCAGAACTTCAGACTGTAATACTGTACAGATCCTTTGCATAGCTTTAGGGGAAAAAGCTAGTCACCAGCCCCAGATCGCTGGCAAAGGGCTGGTTAACCACTAATCCAGGAGCCCCCAGTACAGTATCACTTTGCCTGCCCATCTAGTCAAATGGTGAAAAATAATCATGGGGCATAATCAGTGGAAAAATTCTGAAAATATGAAAAATCAGAGTAGATCAACTCCCCTAGTGACTGACAAAACAGACACAACAAATCATCCCATTCATAAAGAAATGTCTGAGATGTCAGAAATTGTGGTCAGAATTTGGATGGCAAATAATATCAACAGAATGGATGTAAAGATGGAATTAGAATTTCAAGGAGTTATTCAAAAGTTCTCTCAAGAATTCAATGAATTCAAAGACAAAATAACCAAAGATTTTGAGACATTGAGGCAAGAACTTGCAACCCTGAGAAATACAGTAGAATCCCTCAGTGACAGAATGGAGCAGACAGAAGAAAAGATCTCTGATATTGAAGGCAAACCTTTTGCATACTCTCAAATGCTCAAAGAGGTAGAGAAGTGGAGACCAAAAATGGACCATTTCCTGATAGAATAGTGGGACCACTCGAAAAGAGTAAACATTCACCTTGTAGGAATCCCTGAAGGTAGAAGAGGTTGCTTCAAAAGGCCCAGATGCTCTACTCAAAGAGATAATTGATAACTTCCCAAACATGGCAAGAGATTCTAAAATTCAGATAGAAGACAGTTTTAGAACCCAGCACAACTCAATGCAAAAAAAAAATCTCCTAGACACATTATACTTAACTTCGCCAAAGCTAATATGAGGGAGAAAATTCTGCAAGCAGCCATAAGTAAGAAAACCATAACCTACAAGAGGAAGCATATTAGAAAGATTGCAGATATCTCTGGTGAAAATTTTCAAGCTAGGAGAGGATGGTCATCAAACTTTAACCTCTTAAAACAAAATAATTTTCAAACGAAGATCCTGTATGCAGTTAAACTGAGTTTCATTTATGATGGAGAAATTAAATACTTTAATGACATTCACATGCTGAAGAAATTTCACATAACTAAACCAGCTCTTCAGGATATTCTCAAGCCCATCCTCTACAATAAAAAGCACAATGCTCTACCACCAAAGCAACTCACTCAGAAACTTTTGATCAAACTCCTACTTGCATAGTAGTGAAAGGATTAAAAAAGTCCACTGGACTTTTGAAAAACTCGATACCCAAAATAATAACAGGATTACCAATATACTCAATTAATTTGAAGGGTTTAAATTGTCCTCTAAAAGGCACAAGTTGGCTGACTGCATACAAAAACTCAGGTCATGTATTTGCTGCATACAGTAATCTCATTTTACCTTAAAGAATAAATATAGACTTAGGTTGAAGGGTTTGTCATCTTTAATTCAGACAAATGGAAATTAGAAAAAAAGAAGGAGTTGCAATTTTATTCACAGATACAATAGGGTTTAAACCAACAAAAGTAAGGAAAGATAATGATGGTCACTTTATATTAGTTAAGGGAAACAATCAACATGATGAGATTTCAGTTATTAACATTTATGCACCAAACCACAATGAGCCTCAATTTATAAGAGAGAATCTAACAGACATGAACAACTTGATTTCCTCCACCACCATAATAGTTGGAGATTTTAACATGCCTTTCACAGTGTTGGGTACATCCTCCAATAAGAAAATAAGTAAAGAAATATTAGACGTAAACTCAATCATTCAACAATTGTATTTAATAGATATCTATAGAACATTTAATTGTAACAAAACTGAATACACATTCTTCTATTCAGCACATGAAACAACCCCCCATATTGATCACATCTTAGTTCACAAGTCTAACCTCACCAAATTTAAAAAAATAAAAATCATTCTTTGTATTTTCTTGGACCATCATGTAATAAAAGTTGAACTTAGTAACAACAGAAATTCACATACTCATAAAAACACATGGAAATTAAATAACCTCAGGCTAAATGATAGCTGGGTCACAGATGAGATTAAGAAGAAAATTACCAAATTTTTGGAACAAAATGATAATGAAGACACAAATTACCAGGACCTCTGGGATACCTCAAAGGCAGCCTTACGAGGGAAATTTATAGCATTGTAAGTCTTTCTTCAAAGAACAGAAAGAGATGAAGTCAACAACTTAATGGGACATCTCAAGCAACTAAAAAAGGAAGAACATTCCAACCCAAAATCTAGCAGAAGAAAAGAAATAATCAAAATTAGAGCAGAATTAAATTAAATTGAAAACAAAATGATTATGCAACAGATCAATCAATCAAAAGGTTGGTTTTTTAAAAAGGTGAATGAATTATGTAACACTTTAGCTAACCTATCCAGAAATAAAAGAGTAAAATTTTTAATTTCATCAATCAGAAATGATAAAGGCCAAATAACAACAGACTTCTTAGAATTTCAAAAAGTCCACAATGAATATTACAACAAACTCTATTCTTAGTAGTATGAAAATCTGAAGGAAATAGACCAATACTTGGAAACTGGTCATCTTCATAGATTTAGCCAGAAAGAAGTGGAAATGTTAAACAAGCCTGCATCAATTTCTAAAATAGTGTCAACAATAAGAAATCTCTGGAAAAAAAGAAAAAAAGCACGGGACCAAATGGCTTCATATGAGAATTCTACCAAACATTTAAAGAGGAAATCGTACCTATATTACTTAACCTTTTCCAAAACATAAATAAAGAAGGAATAGTTCCCAACATATTCTATGAAGCAAATATCCTGATCTCGAAATCAGGAAAAGACACAACAAGAAAATAAAATTATAGATCAATACCTCTAATAAATATAGGATGCAAAATTATTCAATATCCTAGCAACCTGAATCCAGAAACTCATCATTAAATTAAAAATCATGAGATGGTAGGTTTGATCCCAGGTTCCAAATGATGATTCTATATACATAAATCTATAAATATAATACATCACATAAACAAAATAAAAAACAAAGACCATATGATTCTCTCCATTGATGCAGAAATAGCTTTTGATAATATCCAGCATCCTTTCTTTTTTTTTTTATTGCAGATTTTGGCCAGGGCCAGGGTTGAACCCACCACCACCAGTATATGGGGCTGGTGCCGTACTCCTTTAAGCCACAGGCGTCACCCCCAGAATACTTTCTTGATCAGAATGCTTAATAGGAGGGGGGTGGAGACAAGATGGAGGACTGAAGCCAGCTTTCCACAGAGGCTTCCATCCTGAAGGAGAGTTAAAGGATAAAAATTTAGCAAGTAACCTGATGGATTTGAGCAGCATCAAAAGAGAAAGTTGAAGAACGCACATCAACCCCACTGAGGAAAGCTGCGACCACAAGGACGCAAACAAAAGGTACAAAACCCATCACCAAGAGAACAGGAGTCCCACCTACCCCATCTGATAGGATTATGAGCCCCACAAACAAATGAGCAGAAATCGAAGGTCCTCCCACTACACTCCATGGGAGAGACCTACTAAAATCTGGACCTACCTCCCCTACTAGGGTGCCAGGGCATTCTCCTACCAGGCATAAAACTGTATAAAACTGTAAATAAACTTTGCCTGCAACTCTGAACTCCCAGCCCTCCTTGGGCAGCAATACAACCAGGCATAAAGCTGAGTAGAACTGTGTGAAATTGCTGCCAGTGACTCTGGGCTACCAGCACTCCCCCCCCCAACTCTGGGATCCGGAGGCCTGAGCAGCGGTGGGGTGGCCAGGCAGAATGCTGAGCAGAGCTGAGTGTTTTCACTGCTGGCATCTCTGGGCTCCTGGAGCTCCCCCACCGCTGCCCTCACTCTAGGATCTGGAGGACTAAGAGGCGGTGGGGAGGCTAGGCCGAAAGGTGAGTGGAATGGATTGTGCTTGCTGCTGGTGGCTCTGGGTTCTGGGAAATCCCCCACCCCCGCCCTCACTCTAAGATAAGGAGGCCTGAGCAGTAGTGGGGCAGCGGGCAGAAAGCTGAGCGGAACTGAGTATGCTCACTGCCAGAGGCTCTGGGCTCCCAGCACTCCCCCTCCTGCCTTCACTCTAAGATCTGGAGGCCTGAGCAGCAGCAGGGCAGCCAGGCAGAAAGCTGAGCAGAACTGAGTGTGCACACAATTAGTGGCTCTGGGGTCCCAGTGCTCCCCCAGCCCCACCCTCACTAAAAGATCTGGAGGCCAGAGCGGTGGTGGAGTGGCCGGGCAGAAAGGTGAGTGAAACTGAGTGTGTTCACGGCCGGCGGTTCTGGGCTCCTGGCGCTCCCTCACCCCCTCCCTCACTCTGAGATCTGGAGGCCTGTCCCCTGGAAGTCCAGATCCTAGGGGCATTGAAGGGGCACGGAAAGTGCCCAATATGAGGCTGGTCAGTGCTGACATTGGGGCACAGGAATGAGGCTGGGAGAGACCCACATCAGAGCAGCAGCTCCCTGAGGTGGCTGAAGCTACACCCCCTGTCTCCCTGGGCGACCAGAGGAGACCACCCCTGAATAAAGGATTTGCCTGAAGCGACTCACAGACCCAGGAAGCTCCCAGGGTCGGGCCGATTCACAGAGCTGAGACTTCGACCCAGAGTAAGTGCTTCACAAGGGTCAAACAGAAACCAGATAAAAATAAGACAGATCCAATTAGCCCCACCACTCCAGACAGGGCCCCAGTCTCTCAGGCCACAACGCTGTATGGGACCTCAACAAAGCCCCAGGGGAAAAATCAAAGGCAGTAAAACAACCATGGGGCAGAATAAGTGGAAAAACTCTGGTAACATGAATAACCAGAATAGATCAACCCCCCCAAGGAAAGATATGGGGGATGTAATTGAAGATTCCATTCATAAACAACTGGCTGACATGTCAGAAATCCAATTCAGAATTTGTATCGCAGACAAGATTAATAAAATGGAATTAGGAATTTGAGGAGAAATTCAAAAGTTGTCTCAAGAATTTGACGAATTTGAAGACAAAATCACCAAAGACTTAGACACACTAAAGCAAGAATTTGCAGCCTTCAAAGATATGAAAAATACAGTAGAATCCCTCAGCAACAGAATGGACCAAGCAGAAAAAAGGATTTCTGACATTGAAGATAAAGCCTTTG
>CAUYPK010002451.1:0-15472 GCA_963574355.1 Loris lydekkerianus
TAATACTTAATTTTTCAAAAAAAAACCCTTCACCTCTACCTTTTTTTCATGTGAACAATGAAATATATTTTACCTAAATGTTGTTTTAGATTTGGGAAGAAAACCGAAGAATGCTTTAATTGCTCATTAATCACAGCATCAATCAGTGGCTAATTATAATTAGTTAGCCTGTAGATAAAGTGAAGGTAGAATTAGAATCTGACTATAAGTCAAATAAACTTTGTCTTTCTTATTGATTGAAGCATTTTTAAGACAGATATTCAATAGGGTTTGTTTAGCAAAATTTTTGTTGTGCTTGGTCAACGTATTGAATAGTAATGAAGTCATTTGCTATGGTATATTCTGTGTTTCTTTCTGTGTTAACTTGAAAATATTAATATTTTTTCAAAATAGAGAACAAAATTAATATAGTTTATTCAACATCAGTTAATAATTGCAATTAAGTGTTTTGAGTAGTTGTAGAATTTTTGATCTTCTTTATAAAACTTGATACTGAAATAAAATTATTCTCTATTCTAGAATATGTTTGCTGATATTTTATTTAGAAGCAATTGAAAATGCTATAAACTATCTGTATAGATTTCCCCAGTACTGTGGACCTCTCTTGGTAATTATTAACTTGTTAAAAGCACAGATCTTCAGTCCTAGCAGTTTCAGCTCCATTTTACATTTTAAGAGGACCTTTTAGTTTGCAGTGCAGGTTAGAAAATTGAAGACCAAACCTTTTCTCAATAGAATGTCAGGAAACAAATAAAAACCCATTTCAAAATGTGAAAATGTTAATAGCCTGCCAAGTCTAGTTTCTCCTTTTTGGAAAGTGTAGAGGTTTTAGGGTTTCTTCCTTTTTCTGAATAATTCTACTTAGAACCTAACTATAATTTTTTCTTAACAGAAATTCTCATTGAAGAAGCAACATTTGAGTTTGGAGTTCTTTAACTTCCCTTTCCATTAGTGTCTAAATTGTTCATACATTTTCTGAATCCAATGTTTACAGAGCTCTGAAGTCAAATGCTGTGATTTCATGTGCAACATATTGGATTCCTGATGAATCCATGTTTTTTTTTTTTTTTTTTTTTTTCAAACAGTGTCAATAAATCATCAACATGTCTTAATGGGAGTCCTCTGTGACTTTTTGAATGGACAAGTCTACTTTTCCTTTGCTTTTTATGATTTTTATGCCAATTTTGGGTGATTTATAAGATAATCAAGATTAAATAGATGTAGTTTTCCTTCTGACTCAGCAATTGTTTTAAGGGGTGTAAGTTGTAAGATTTGTACAGTGTTTAGATTTGTGTGCTATTAATAAAAAAGGTATGTCCACGTAGTGCTTTATTTATATAGTACATTTGTATTACTTAATACATTTATAGTTTTTTATATTTCAGAGTATTATATGGTAAATTATTTTGGTTACATACCACTACTATTGCTGTGGGATTATTTTCCAAGCAGAAATGTCAGATGATAAAATTATTTTCTGGTCCTATAATATGATATTGTCTTGTTCAAAATATTAGTTACACACACAATCTATTTTTTTTATCATCGGTTTTTAAATACCTTGATCTGATAAAACTCTTTGAAGGAACTGGACATAAAGAATGGAAGGATCTTTCCTGTTGGCTATACATAGAAAGAACGTTTGGGGTCAGACATCCAGTGGACATTGTCAATGGATACTAAACAGAAGGACTGAAGAACTATGAATGCATCAACCAGGATTTTATGTAAAGATACTCAGAAACTGGGGAAAAGGCACAGGGCATGTATTTTGTGATGTGGCTGTAAGAGTGGCTAGAAGTCTACAAGTTGTTAATACTGGAGAAACCTGACCCGAGAGAGCCGTGCAATTTTAAGAATGTTACATACTCAGAGCTTAAAAATCCTCGTGAAGAACTCACAGATTTCTATACAAACAATACCACTAGCCAGGAATCCAGAGAAGCACTTTCCTCATTCTATGGGCTCCAACGTGAAAAATAATGTTAAAACCTTTCTGAAAGTAATAGAAAATTATTATTAAAATATTATAGAAAAAAATACAGTGACTGTTACTGAACTAGAAAGTATTTTGTTTGTAGATGGTAGGTGTTTTCAAAGGGAGAATAGCCTTTAGCTAAGAAACGGTGGATATATGATACTGAGAGAAAGAGACTTTAAACTGAGGGATTGGTGGTAGGATAAATAGTCCTTCAAAAGCCTGAATCATTTATAGGATTCAGAGTGTGACTGGAGGAAGACACACAGGATGGGACAGGGATTTAAAGAAATGATAAAGATCAAGTTCATCACCGTCTTCACAGAATTAGTTTTGGAACAGTAAGTTTCACATTCTCTGCGTTAGCCTTGCTCTGCTACAATAAGCATTTACACATTAGGATCCAAAACTGATACTATTTTATGGGGATTGATATCATAAAATGGCTAGTTTGCCATAAAACTGTGATAATCCATTATTTTTGGATCTGACATGAAATACAATGTTTTCTAAAACATTGAGGCTTTGAATTATATGAAAACTTAAAGATGAATAAAAAGGAATTTCTTCATGCTGGCTTAGACAAGTGAGCTTTCATCTGATAGCATCTATGTTAAATACTGAAATGGATATGTGAGCTGAAAGCAACAAGGTCAATGTGGACCTTAACATTTGAGTTGGAATATCATCCTCAATGCTTTACCACATAAGGATATTTCTTAAATAACATTTTTTATAACAGTTCATAGCATGTATAATCTTAAAATGTAAGTCAGAATTTTCTAGGAAAAAATAAAATATACATAACGATCAGAATCTGACCCCATTTCTTAGAAATTTTCTTATCTATATATAAGGGATTTGGTACCTGTATTTGTTTTTGCATATAGTTATTCACCATTCTTCTGATTACTATTTTTAAAATTGAATAAAATAAAATAATATTTTATTCAATCACATATTCATATTAGTTTAGAATAATGGGTATTTATTTTATACTATGGGTTCAAATGCTACTATAATGCTACTATAATGTAACCTTATATTTGAACCCATAGTACAAATATAAATATAATCTCTCTCTCTGGGAAGAATAAAAAACATTTAGAAGAAGACTAAATGATCTATATAGACCTGTCTGTGGAAGTGGACCTGTCAAAGAAGTGGAGCCTGATTCCCTCCTCTTATAGTATGGGATACACAAAGTAAGTTCCTTCCAAAGAGTACAGTGTGGAATTGGAAGGGGAGTAACTTCACAGTGGCAAAACCTGACAAACAAACACTACCTCACCAGGTGATTAAGTTTACCGTCAGCAGTGTTAAGTTATGTTGATAATATATATCCTTGATATGATGTGTTAAAATGGCAATTAACTTCTTGGATATTTCTTCCCAAAACACATAACTCCAGTCTACTCATGAGAAAAATATCAGACAAATACCAATTGGGAGACACTGTACAAAATATGTGTGGAGTACTCTTCAAAACTGGTGAGGTCATCAAAAACAAGACAGGGTGAAAGAATGTCTCAGCCAAGTGTAACTTGAGGAGACATAATGACTAAATGTAATGTGGTGTCTTGCAGGAAATCGTGGATAAGAAAAAAAAAGATTTTAGATAAAATTTTGGGAATCTTAATAAAGTATGGACTCCTATTAATAGTATTCATTCATTGTCACAAAGCTGCCTCACTTGAGTAGAGTGTTAGGAATAACAGAAACTGGGTAAAGGATTTATGGGAACATTGTATACTATCTTTGTAATTTTTCTATGAATATGGAATGAAAAGTTTATTTTTAAAAATTCACTTTTCACTCATTTTGTGAGATGATACAGCTTCTATAGAGCGGGCTTAGTCCCTCATCCTGGTAGTAAGACTGTGACACAGACCTGGCTTGTCTGAGTATTGCTTCTTACACTAAAACAAAGATTTTTTCAGAGATTGACATCTAATTTGAATTATTCCCATTAGAGCAAATCCTGATGCATTTTCTAGAGAAACAATGAGGTTTTGTCTTTTTTTTTTTTCCTTTTCTACCAATGTTGAGCCTTTTACATTTAGGTCTAGAGCTATTGACAGCTACCCTGTTATCACAAAGCCAGAAACTGATTTAGGGCCTAATAAAAAATTGAGTGAGATTTGGAGATTATTAGGCTAATTCTTAATCATAATTTTGGAGCTTTGCATCTAGTCACATTTAAACCAACTCTTATTCTTGGTCTTTTCATTTATCCTCCTTTAGTTTAAGCGAGTTAGAGTTGTGACCCTTGCAAACAATCACTATAATTTGAACTGATATAATGTATTTGAGATAAAGCAATGAATGGTCAGGGAAGTACAGAGTGTCTAACAGTGATCCTTTTGGAAGATACTTTTTACATAGTTTAAGTGGACCTAGTAACACAGTGATGATGTGTTATACTGAAGAAAGTTATCTGATATACTTCTCAACATTTGTATAAAATGCAGCTGTTCCATTTATTTAAGAGGTTATACATCTTTCTATAATAAATGAGTTGACTGAAAAAAATATGGTCCTTATATTTATTCATTAGTATTATTTGTTAATAAATGTTTATTGAGTGCCTATCATGTGCTAGCATTGTTCTAGCTATGGGGAATCAGCAGTAGTGAACCAGTCTTTCTTGTCTCATTCTAGCAAAGGAAAATGGATACTGAACAAAAACAAAGAAAAAAAGAAGTGACTGTAATATCAGTCAAGTAGTGCTGGGTAGCATGGAAATGCATAATGGAGATAGAGAGAAAGAAAGGGTGCTGCACAGAAGGCCAGGGAAGGAACGTAACCACCAGACACAATGCTGCAAGAGGAATTAGGTAGGATACAGGGATGTGATGGGTAATTTCATATGTCACCTTGTCTGGGCCACGTGCCCAGATAATGTGGTCAAATATTATTCTGGTTGTGAAGGTATTTTTTGGATGAGATTGACATTGAAATTGGTTAACTTTGAATAAAACAGATTACTCTTCATAATGTCAGTGGACCATATCCAATCTGCTAAAGCCCTGATGAGAATAAAGACTGACTTCCCCGAGTAAGAAGGAATTCTGCCAGCAGTAGATCACATTTGAATTCAGACCGGAGCTCTTCCCTGATCTTTAGTCTATTGGTTTTCCCTGCAAATTTTAGACTTGCACCTCTACAGTTGTATAAACCAATTCCTTAAATCTCCTTTTCTTTCTCTCTTCACATACTGTTGGTTCAGTTTCCCTGGAACATCCTCACTAATACACTAGGATTTTTGGTGAGTTCAAGAAATAGCCATGAAGCCAGAGTAAACTGGGACAGAGTGATAGAAAGTGACTTCATCATTCTTAACTTTGACTAAGTCTTGAGATTTTTTACTTGTAGAGTAAGGATGGGTCATTCACCAAACTGACAATTTATAAAATCAACCCTTACAATTTCTACCATCCTAATTTATATACACATGACTGCCATTAGCATAGTCTTCATGTACTAATACCCTCTTATAATAAAAGTGCACATGTTATTTCTGCATTTAAAAATTCTCCAATTGAGTCTGATCCTGACAATGATAACTGCATGTTAACTAACATGTAAAATAAAATAATTTAAATTTAAAAATAAAGTCAGACAAAAATAAAGCCAAGACGATTGATTACTTAGTGTTGGATATTAAAAACATTAAACAAAATCTGCCCCTTCACATTATTTTAATAAATTTCATTTCCCCAGTTGCTTTTCTGGCCTTGGAAAGATATGTCCTAAAAGATTAAAATCTGAAAAATTTGTCTGTTTGTTTTTTTGAGACAGAGCCACCCTGGGTAGAGTGCTGTGGCACCCCAGCTCACAGCAACCTCCAACTCCTGGGCTCAAGCGAGTCCCTCCCTCCACCTCACAAGTAGCTGGGACTACAGGCGCCTGCCACAATGCCCGGCTATTTTTTTTTTTTTTTTTTTTTTTGGTTGCAGCCGTCATTGTTGTTTGGCGGGCTCGGGCCGGATTCGAACCTGCCAGGTCAGATGTACGTGGCTGGCACCTTAGCCGCTTGAACCACAGGTACTGAGCCTGAAAAATTTCTTAATTAGCCAGTTCCTCACAATTGAAATTTAGACGTAAGCTTCAACAATTTTGATTCTTTGAGCTTGACACCAAAAGTTCCAATTTTTAAAAAGCTCATATGAATTGTGATATTCAGTGCAGTTTTTTTTTTTAAGCTTTTGGCAGAATGTTAACCACACAAACATACAACAGCTAAATAATTCTAGTCTTTCCAAATTTTTAGTTGTTTATCATAAATTCTTTCTCTGACTCCTAATTACTGTACTTTATCTTTTTCATTTTTTATCTTAGCTACAAAGCTAATGACATTTTATTAGTTTTAAAAAGAAGAATTCTTTATTGTGTCTAATGTACTAAATCTCTCTCTCTCTCTCTTTTTTTTTTTTTTTGGTCTGATTTCAAAGCTCCCTTCCTGTTCCAGAGGAATTTGAACAACAAAAACAAAATCTTTAATATGATTAGCAGACATATCTAGGCCATCACATACAGTGAGATTCAAGAAAAATGAAATAGCTTTTAAGAAACATACCTCAACTAACTTATACATTCAAATTAATATTTTCTTGTAAGTGGTCACCATGGGGAAGGTCATTTATGTGTTGTAATCATGCGGTTGTTATTTAAAATATGTTTTTGTTTGTTTTGTTTTCATTTGACTTCGTAGTTCAATTATAAGTCACCTAACGAAGTTATTTAAGATAAAGTTATATTTGCTAAATCTGATGCAGCCATTATCTGAAGAACTTTTAAAATATCAATCCTTATAACAACCTTTTGATAAAGGTTAGGTAAATATGATCATCCTAATTTTATCAATAAGAAACCAAAGCAGGCTATCTGGGCAGAAGGCCAAGGTGGTGGATAGAAACAGCCTTCACTTACAGTTGCAGGGTTAGGCGAGAGATCCTCAAGGTCCGACACTCTCCCAACAGACACTGATGGCCAAGCTATAAGGGGGCTTCCCCAACACAACAGGCCATCAGACTCATCAGGGAGATTCTTGGATACTGTAGCAACATTGCACTGCAGAGCAGGCACAGTAGAGTTCTTTAAGTTTTGGTTCCAGGTTGCAGCAAAAAATGTCAATTTATGCTCTTAGCCTCAGTCTGCAGAAGGGTTAGCTCCATTGAAGCTGCCTTTGCATTAGCCCTGCTAGGTGAGAGAGAGAGGAAAGGATGGGTACTCTTATACCTATTGTAACTGGGTACCATGTAATCTCTCCACCTGTCCCACTAGCCACCACCAGGTAATCCAAACAGAGCAGGTGCTTATTGGCCTTCAGCCTCACCACCATGATCATGCCATCTCAATAGCACCACTGCTGCCATCTGAGTATCACTGCTAAGGTTCTGTGCCCCAAATAGATACCCACAAAGGTCCTGTGACCATGCAGGCACCTATCAAGTTTCTGTGACTTGGCCCACCACTGGCTGTAGTCCTGTGACATGTCAAGGGGCCCACCAGCCCCTGTAGCTTGCACAAGCAGCAGCCAAGACATGCCACCCTCTGTGGAGAAAGACTTTCTCAGTCCTCTTACTAAACTTCCAACAATATTCTAGGGATGAACCCACCAATCTGAATAAATACCTTCTAGCACTGGCTTGGACTATAAAAACTACAGTGGGATGGAATGATCCAGGAGAATAGCTGCATTACAGTCTCTCAGTGCACTCACCCTTCTACTGCTAGGACACAGAAGTTCTATCTAGGGATTTTTCCTCTTTGTCACTAAGTACAAGAGTTTCCAGCAAAGGAGAATAGAAGTGCCACAAAACTATTAGCAATAATCTGAGAGAAGAGGTTTCAGATGAGAAGAAATAAGCAAAATAATTCTAGCAAAATGAAATTAAAATAAAAAATAATTCAAATTACCTATAGGATCACAATAGATCCATAGCAATGGACCCCAACAAAGCAAATGTTGAAATGTCAGAAATGGAATTCAGAATACAGATGGAAAACAAGACAAATGGAATTGAAAAGAAAGTTGAAAATAAAATTTAAAATAATTAGAACACTATGAAAAACATGACAAAGAAACTATAATTAGACTGAGAAATGATATAACAGAACTTAAAGAAATGAAATAGAGCAACAAAATATAGCAGAAAGCCTCACAAACTAAACCAAGTGGAAGAAAGAATCTCAGAGCATCAATAACAGGCTTTTGAACTAATCTAATCAGTCAAAGACATAGGACAAAGAATAAAGAAGAATGAGCAATAACTCAGAAAAATATGGGACTATGTGAATTGAGGTAATATATAAATTATGGTTAAAAAGACAAAGCAAGAAGTAGGGAAAACCTTTTTGAGGGACTTATTGAGAAGAGCATCTTGATCTCACCAGAGTTTTAGACATCCAGACACAATATGGTTATTGAACATCAGCAAGATTTATAGCAAATAAGACATCTCTAAGACACATAATCATCACCTCATCAATATCAAAATGTAGGAGAAAATTCTACAAGTAGCAAGATGAAAGCAGCAATTAAACCACCAAGGAAAAGCAGTCAGACCCAGAGCAGACTTCTTAGTGGAGACTTTAAATTCCATAGGGATTGGGGTCCCATTTTTAGTCTTTTTAAACACAGCAATTTCCAGAAAATAATTTTGTATTTAGCAAAACTAAATTTTATAAATGGTGGGGAAATAAAGATTTTTCTAGATAAGCAAACACTAAGGGAATTTTGTATACTAGAATTTTCCTACAGGAAGTGTATCATATGTGAAACAGCACAATAGATATCAGCCAGTGTAAATACATCTAAAAGTTAAAGTTCACAGTGCTTCTAAAACAATATCACAAGAAGGAAAACAAAACAATAGAGTACCAGTCAATATAGAACAGCATTCCACAAGTCATTACTAACTCTTGACATAAGCAGTATGAATGACCCACTGAAAAGACATAGATTGGCTGAATGGATACAAAGTCACAACCCAGGTACCTACTGTCTCTAGGAAACAACACATCTAACCCATAAGGATACACAGTCTTAAAAGTAAAGGGAAAGAAAAAAATTTTCCACGTAAATGGAAACCAAAAGAGAGCAAGTGTAGCTATTCCCATATCAGTTAAAACAGAACTTAAATCAACAAGGGTTAAAAAAAAAAAAAAAAAAGATAGAGAGCAACTCAGCAAGATGACATAAAAGTCCTAAATATTGATATTTATGCACCTAACATAGGCGCTCCCGGATTCATAAAGCAAATTCTACTTAAGCTAAGCAAATGCATAAATAGTATCATCTTAATACTGGGGACTTCAACATCCCACTAGTAGACGTGGACAGATCATTGAGGAAGAATATGAATAAAGAAACAGTGGACTTAAATGAGACTTTAGAATAAATGGACATAACAGACATTTACAGAACATTCTACCTCAAAACTACTGAATATATACTCTTCTTATTAGCATACAGGACAGCCAAGTTTAATCTTATCTTAGGCCACAAAACAAGTGTCAGTGAATTAAAAAATATTAAAGTCATACTTTGTATCTCATCAGACCACAATGAAATAAAAATAGAAATTAATTCAAGGACAAAAACTCAATTCTAAACAAAGTCATGGAAATTAAACCACCTGCTAATAGTTAACCCTTGAGTCAATGATGAGATTAAGACAGAAATCAAAGGGTTCCTCAAACTGAATTACTAAGGGGATACAGTTTTCAAAAATATGTAGAATACAGAAAAAAAAGTCCACAGGGAAAAATTCATAGCCTTAAATGTTTTCATCAAAAAGAAGAAAGATCACAATTAGTAACCTAATGTCACATGTGAAGGAACTAACAAAAGAAAAAACTGAAAGCTAACAGAAGAAAAGATATAACAAAGCTCAGAGTGGAACTAAATGAAATGAAAACTGAAAAATTAATACAAAGCATCAGTGAAAAAAAATATTGGTTCTTTGAAAAGATAAAAAATATCAATAGACTCAGGCAGACTAACCAGAAATAGAAGAGAGAGAGCTCAGATAAGCCCAACAGTAATGGAAAAAGAGACATTGCAATTGATACTGTGGAAATAAAAATGTACTATTTGTAATACTACAAAATCCTCTATTCAAACAAACTGTAAAACCTAGAGGAAATATATAAATTCCTGGAAACATACATCTTTCTAAGCTTGAATCAGTAAGAAGTAGAAATTCTGATTAGACCAATAACAAGCAGCAAGATTGAAGTAGTAATAAAACATCTCCCAACAATAAAACCCTGAACCAAATCAATTTACTGCCAAATTTTACCAGGACTACAAAGAGGAGCTTGTAAACTGTCTCTTAATATCAAGAAGGAAAGAATCTTTGCTAACTCAGGAAAATAAATGACAAGAAGACAACAACAAGAAAGGAAAGTACAGACCAACATCCCTTATGAAAATACATGCAAGGATATTCAACAAAATGCTAGTCAATCTAATACAACAGCATATCAAAAAGATAATTCACCTTGTTCAAGTGGGTTTTATTTCAAGGATGCAATAATGGTTTAACAGATGCAAATCAATAACATAAATGTGATTCATCACATAAACAGAAGCAAAAAACAAAGACCATATGATCATCTCAATTCATGCAGAAAAAGCATTCAATAAAATCCAGCATCCTTTCATGATAAAAACTCTCAACAACTAGGCATAGAAGGCATGTACCTCAAAATAATTAAAGTCATATATGATAAACCTTTGCCAACATTATACTGAATGGAGAAAAGTTGAAAGCATTCCTTCTAAAATTAGAACAAGGGTGCCCATTGTTACCACTTCTATTTAACATGGTATTGGAAGTCCTCAACAGAGCAATCAGGCAGAAGAAAGAAATAAATGGCATCCAAATTGTAAAAGAGGACATTAAACTGTGCATGTTTACTGATAGTATAATCTTGTATCTAGAAAACCCTGAAGACTCTTCCAAAAGACTGCTAGAATTGATAGTTAACTTTAGCAAATTATCTGGCTACAATATTAGTGTACACCCATCATTGGCATTTCTCAATCAAACTGAGAGTCATATCATGTGGTTAATACCACTTACAATAGGCACAATGAAAATAAAATACCTAGGAATATACTTAACCAAGGAAGTGAAAGATCTCTACAATGAGAACTATAAAACACTGATGAAAGACATCACAGATGACACAAATAAATGGAGAACATCCCTTGCTCATGAATTGGTTAAATCCACATTATCAAAATGTCCACACTGCCCAAAGTGGCCCATAGATTAAGTGCAATTCTCACAAAAGATACCAAGTTCTTATTTCACAGTCCTAGAAAAAATAACCCAAATCTTCATTTGGAACTCACAAAGACCCCCAAATAGCCAAAGTAATAATAAGGAAAAAGAATAAATCTGGAGGCATCAAATTGCCTAATTTAAAATTACATCAGAGGCTATAGTAATAAAAAACAGTGTAGTATGGGTGTAAATGTAGAGACATAGAGCAATGAGACAGAATAGAGGGCTTAAAAATAAGAATATGTATTAATTCAATAAATAGTTCTGGGAATATTAAATAGTCACATGCAAAAGAATGAAATTCTTACAAAATTAATTCAAAGTGGATAAAAGACTTAAATAAAAAGACGAGACCCCAAAATTCCAGATGAAACATAAAATAAACTCTTATAGATATTGGCTTAGGCAAAGAATTTATGACTAAGAACCTATATGCAAATACCACCACAACAAAAATCAATAAATGGGGCTTAATGAAATTAAATTATTTCCTTTGCCCAGCAAAGGCAACAATCAAAAGAGTGACTAGACAACCCATCCAATTAGAGAACATATTTTCAAACTATGCATGCAACAAAGAACTAAATCCAGAATCTATAAATCAGCAAAAAAACAACAATCTCATCAAAAAATGAGTAAAACACATGAACAGAAAATTTTCAAAAGATGATAGAGAAACAGCCTATGAACCTAAGAGAAAATGATTGAATGTCACTAATCATTGGGGAAATGCAAATTAAAATTACATTGAGATACGACCTTACCCTTGTCAGAATAGCTAATATTAAATACTCAAAAAGCAATAGAAGCTGTATGGATGCAGAGAGATAAGACAGCTTATTCACACTGTTGGTGGGATTGCAAATTTGTACAATCTTTATGAAAAACAGATTCCTAAGGAAATAAATTTAGACCTACTAGTCAATACAGCAATCCCACTACTGTGTATCTTGCCGAAAGAAAATAATTTTATCAAAAAAAACCTGCTTGCGACCAAATGCTTATTACAACAGAATTCAAAATTGCAAAGATGTTGAACTAACTTAAGTGTCTATCACTTCATGAATGGATTAAGAAAATGTGGTATACAAAGTCTCAAAACTACAGATGCTGGTGTGGGTGTGGAGAGAGGGGAATACTTTTATACTGTTGGTGGGACTGTAAACTAAAACAGACTTTTTGGAAAGAGTATAGAGAAAGTATGCAGAATCCTCAAAGAACTCAAATTACATCTTCCATTTGACCCTGCAATCCCACTACTAGGCATCTATCCAGAAGAAAAAAAAAATGATTTTATCATAAGGTCATTTGCACTAGATTGTTGATTGGAGCTCAATTTACAATTGCCAAGATGTGGAAGCAACCTAAATGCCCACCAACCCAGGAGTGGATGTACAACGTGTGGAATCTGTATGGAATGCTAGTCAGCCATAAAGAAGATGATGACTCACATCTTTTGTAATAACCTGGATGGAGATGAAACACATTTCTTCTTAGCAATGTATCACAAGAATGGAAAACCAATTATCCAAGGTACTCAATAGTAATATGAAGTCAGAGATGATCTAATGCATGCCCACACAGGAGAAAAACTCATTTCAATTCAAGTTGGGGAGATGGGTACTGAGGAAGGGGAAAGAAGGTGGGTGCTCTCAATGAATGGGCACAGGGTGGGGGTGTTCGGCACACCTTTTGTGTGTGGAACATAATCACAAGAGGGACTCTACCTAATAAAATCAAATATTTTGATCTGGTCATTTGTCTCTCACATTAACTTGAAATAAATTTACTTTTCAATTAAAAAAAGGATAAACTCCCAAATATTTCATCTTCTTTGGGATAGAGTCCTTAACTGTTTTTTCAACTTGACTATTGTTGGTATATATAATGGCTACCGATTTTATGAACGTTGGTTTTATAACCTGAGACACTGGTGTATTCCTTGATCACTTCTAAGAGTTTTGTAGTAGAATCCCTGGTGTTTTTCAGATATACAATCATATCATCTGTGAAGAGCAAAAGTTTGACCTCTTCTGACCCTATATGGATACCCTTGATTGCCTTTTCTTCCCTAATTGCAGTGGCTAAAACTTCCATTACAATGTTAAAGAGCAGTGGAGACAACGGGCAGCCTTGTCTGGTTCCTGATCTGAGTGGAAATAATTTCAATTTAATTCCATTCAATACGATATTGGCTGTGGGTTTGCTGAAGATGGCCTCTATCAGTTTAAGAAATGTCCCTTGTTTACCAATTTTCTTAAGTGTTCTGATCATGAAGGGATGCTGGATATTATCAAAAGCTTTTTCTGCATCAATTGAGAGAATCATATGGTCTTTGTTTTTTAATTTGTTTATGTGCTGAATTATACTTATAGATTTACGGATATTTAACCAGCTTGAGACCCTGGAATAAAACTGACTTGGTCATAATTTGTTTGATGTGTTGCTGGATTCTGTTTGTTAGGATCTTGTTGAATATTTTTGCATCTATATTCATTAGTGATATTGGTCTATAATTTTCTTTTCTTGTTGTTTCCTATCCTGGTTTTGGGATGAGGGTGATGTTTGCTTCATAGAACGTGTTGGGTAGTCTTCCTTCTTTTTCTATATTTTGGAATAAGTTGAGTAACATTGGTCCTAATTCCTCTTTAAAGGTTTGGTAGAATTCTGACATGAAGCTATCTGGTCATGGGCTTTTCTTTTTACGGAGGTTTTATATGGTTGATGCTATTTCAGTACTTGATATAGCCCATTTCAACATTACTACTTGATTCTGGCTAAGTCTTGGAAGGTCCACGTATCGGTCAATTTCCTTCAGATTATCATATTTCTGAGAATAAAGTTTCTTGTAATATTCATTAGGGATTTACTGAATTTCTGAGGAGTCTGTTGTTATTTCGTCTTCATCGTTTCTGATTGATGAGATTAGAGATTTTAGTCTTTTTTTTCTGGTTAGGTTAGCCAAAGGTTTATCTATTTTATTGACCTTTTCAAAAACCCAACTTTTTTATTTATTGATCTATTGTATATTTCTTTTGTTTTCAATTTCATTGAATTCTGCTCTAATTTTGGTTATTTCTTTTCCTCTACTGGGTTTGGGGTTGGAATGTTCTTCCTTTTCCAATTGCTTGAGATGTCCCAGTAAGTTGTTAATTTCCTCTCTTTTCGTTCTGTCGAGGATGGCATGCAACCCTATGAATTTCCTTCTTAGGACTGCCTTTGCGGTATCCCAGAGGTTCTGATAATTTGTGTCTTCATTGTTGTTTTGTTCCAAAAATTTGGCATTTTCCTTCTTGGTCTCATCTCTGACCCAGCTGTCATTCAGCATAAAGTTATTTAACTTCCATGTTTTTGTATGAGTATGCAGATTCCTGTTATTACTGAGCTCAACTTTTATTCCATTGCAGTCTGAGAAGATACAAGGAATAATTTCTATTTCTTTAAATTAACTGAGCTTAGACTTGTGACCTAAGATGTGATTGATTTTGGAGTAAGTTTCGTGGGCTGATGAGAAGTATGTGTATTCAGTTTTGTTGGGATGAAATGTTCTGTAGATGTCTGCTAAATCCAAATTTTGGATGGTTAGGTTTAAATCTAAGATTTCTTTGCTCAGCTTCTTATTGGAGGATTGATCTCACTCTGCCAAGGGAGTGTTGAAATCTCCGACTATTATGGAGCTGGAGGAAATCAAGTTGCTCATGTATGTTAGAGTTTCTCTTATAAATTAAGGTGCATTCTGGTTGGGTGCATAGATATTAATAATTGAAATGTCATCATACTTAGTATTACCCTTAAGAAATATGAAGTGACCATTCTTATCCTTCCGTACTTTTGTTGGTTTAAAGCCTATTGTATCTGCAAATACAATTGCAACACCTGCTTTTTTCTGATTACCATTTGCCTGAAATATGGATGACCATTCTTTCACCTGGAGTCTACATCTGTCTTTTAAGTTAAGATATGATTCTTGTATGCACAAAATATCTGACCTGAGTTTTTGTATTCAGTCAGCTAACCTATGCCTCTTTTAGAGGACAGTTTAAGCTGTTCACATTAATGGAGAATATTGATAAGTCTGGTAAAATTTTGGGTATCTAATTTTTCAAAAATCCAGTGGAAATTTTTAATCCTTTCACCAGTGTGGAAGTTGGAGTTTGATCAAAAGTTTCTGAGTGAGTTTACTTTTGTGGTG
>CAUYPK010002453.1:0-13644 GCA_963574355.1 Loris lydekkerianus
TGTCTTAGGTTGACTGAATGCAGAGTGATCTTACCCGTCTTTGGGTACTATGAATGTAATCCACCATGCAGCCTCTCCATATCCTGTCTTAGGTTGTCCCCGCTTTGGGAATCTTACCCGTCATTGGTGCTATGGAGGGTGTTGAGTCTTTTGTTGTTGTTGTTGTTCTTGTTAATTAAATGTGATCTAATGAATGGAGTTAACACAACTAAACCCACTTGAGAAGTGGAGTGGGGTTAGATAAAATAAAGGAGATGTGAATTTATTCAAGTAATATGCAGTACATGTGCTTCTCTAGAAAAAAAGATTATTTCTTTGAATTAAAGTAGTGATACTTCTCATGTCTTGACTTGCCAAAGATATTAAGGTTTGCGATGGATTGAGAGCCAACCACCAATGTTAGTAAACCAAAACTTGTACTCCACTGACCACTTACAAGTCTCTTTCCTAAGTAGTTCTAAAAAGCCAAATGCTGTTCATTTTAACTAGCTTTTTGGTAAGACTTTTAAGCATTAAGAGAATATTCTATGTAGTAGTATTATTTACTTCTACATAGCACTGACAAGAAAAGTAAGCTTCCCAACACCAACTTACCCTTCAAAATGGACCATCACTTAAACTTTAAATATTGTCCTTATTGCAACAACAATGACAATGAAGCTTGCTTCCCTGCCAAGGAAATAATAAAGAGAGGCCAGATGTATTTTGCATCTCAGAAAGTGACTTATTAATAGCAATTCTTAATATTAAGTAATAGGTATTAAAGACATTTTCCAAGTTGGACCACCAGATATCTTTGTGTACATGAGAAAAATCATACCAAATCCCAACCACCAGCAGGATTTCCAGTGGTTCCTATTTGGAGAGACTTATTATCAATAAGGCACATCTGTCAGCATCAATACTCACCAAAGAGATGTCAAAGGCATTTGGAGCTGAAAACAGCTTACAAAATGTGTTGAGCTTACTGAATTTTGAGTAAGTAGGGCCATACATCTGGGAACTTGAAAGGACAAAAATATGAGTGGTAGAAAGGACTTTGGTTGAGGTAAATGATGAGATGGTATTCTGTGAAGTGTCACTTTTTCCTCATAAGAATTGTTCTAGCAGAACACTGTTCTTTCTCACTTTATGTATTACTACTCACCCACACAAAAAAAATGACAGCCATTTGCTGAGGAGATGGTTCAACTTAGCTTCTGCAACATCTCTCCTCTTTACCACTCCTGGTCTCAGTGTAATTAATGCCTCCACTTAAGTAATGCAGTGTATAAAATAAAGGGATCTTTTCAATATTCAAATGAAATGGCTCCAGACCCTCCCTAATGAGCAGGAAGATATCATCTTTCTCCCCGCCCCAGAATCTCTCTCCTGTGTTTAGTCTCAGAAAATCTAGAAGTGTTTTCTGGGTTTGCAAGGTAAGTCCTAGCTACAATCCTGCGGAAGAGAGAGCTCCTACTACCTGGCAGTCCCTTTCTCTGCCATGGGTGTTGCCCTCCGGGGGCTCTGCAATGATCTATTGTGTACCTCATCACACTCTGTGCCCTGGAGAGACCAGGTGAGGACCGTGAGCATTATTACTCATTTAACAAAATGAGAAATCAGGGTAGAAGACGACATCTCTCTTCCCCAGCAGTAGGAGTAAATCTGGTTCTACTTGTCTTTGCCCTGTACAGCTCTAGAATTACCCAACTCTGTTGCTACACACACACACACACACACACACACACGTTTCCTCCACAGCATGTCCTTATGCCAGGTGAGCCTAGTGAGATTCTCAGTCTCAACCCCTCTTCTTCCTCCACATTTGTATTGCAGCCCTGAACAACATCTCTCCCAATACCTCATGGTCTTGGGGGAATGTGGCATATGTATACCATGGAATATGACTCAATATTCCATCTTTTGTATTAATTCATCTACTATTAGTATTATTACTACATATTGGTATTATATATATTAACTACTAATATTACTAATACATCTTTTGTATTAACCTGGATGGAGCGAGAGTAAAATATCAGAAGAATGGAAAAGCAAGTATCTGGAGGGAGGGCATGGGGGGGTCAAGGGATAGGGTTCACCTTTGGGGGCAGGACACAAATATAAGAGGGTCCTTGCCTAACAAAAGCAATCAATGTAAACTGCTTCTGTGTACCCTCAATGAATCCCCAACAATAAAAAAAAAAAAAAGCAAGTATCCAATGTACTCAATACTGACATGAAGCAATAGACAATCTAATACACCCACACAAGAGAAAAACTCAATACAATTCAAGTTGGGGGAGGGGAAGGAGTGAGGAAGGACAGGAGGAGGGTGGGGGATGGGTGTGCTCTCACATGGGCACAATTTTAGGGTATATGGCACACCTCTTGGGTGCAGGAAACAGCTACAACAGGGACCCTATCAACAAATGCAAACATTGTAACCTAGTTGTTTGTGTTGCCACATTAATCTGAACTTTTTTAAAAAACTTAAAAAATAAAATTGTTTTAAATGAGATTCAATATTGAGTTCTCCACAAACTCAGTACTCTCAAATTTCATCATCCCTGATTCTATGCTCTTCATAATTTCAACTGTATATCCCTGGTCTTGTCACATTGCATCATTTTTTAATAAGAGGAGACAAAAGAAGCTGATCTATGTTTAACAGGCAACTATTTACATACCAGAATTCAGTTTTATTTGGGGGAAGTTAAAATATGGTTTCATTTATAGCCAACCTGAGTTTCTAAAACCTAACCTTCTGTTAAACTATCCATCATTTTTCTTCTTCTTTTTTTCTTCCAGAGAAAAACTATTCATCCCTTCAGCTAGGCTCTAAGATGTATCTATTTCTTCAAATGCACCTCTTCCTGTGCTGGGCATGTAAGGATGGAGAGAAAACAAGGCAAAAGGTCACATTCTGACAATAAGGACAAACACCTTCCAGAAACAGCATTTACAGGACCTATACATGGGCAGAGCCTCCACGATTCTTCTGCCTCCGCAGGGGATCAGAATGATGTTTAAATGCCTAGCTCATGACATGTATATCCCTGACACCTCGTACGCAGAGGTGTTCAAGGTATGTTGGTAAGCCAATCAATGGATGAATCAATGAAGTATGCACATCATAGAACACTAGCACAGCCTTGACAGTTCACGATCAACAGAGTCGACACTTGGTCTGTCAGCAAGAATGCCACAAGAATGAAATAATGGCCCTGGATCTGATATTTTGATTCAAGTATTAACATCAGGAAACTGGGATGTAACCACACCACACATGCCATACACAGAAAGTCTCATAATCATAAAAGTTAGCTTTGATGTTAAGCTTCAGCTTTAAGGTTAGCTGAAACCTTACCCATCCTCAGATGTTTTAGCTGGTGTGGATTTAAAATATGAATTTTTCCTAAAATATAATTAATACTTCTCTAATACTTCTGAGTCTGCTTAGGTCATCTGATGAACCCAACTACAGGAAAGAAATTATTTAACCCATTGGCTTTGAAAACCAGCCGAGGATATCATCTTAAGTATTCATCTGTCTCTGTGGAAAAAATTCAGCCAGCAGTCTGAGGGTTAAGCAGTATTCCTGTCATGTTTGCCCTGAACTTGCCCAGTTAAATTGCAACAGCATGAGTCTCCATAATTATCTAATTGTTAGTGTTGTGCCTTTACGTAATTTATGATGTAGCATTAAAGTCTGACCCTGGGTTTGAAATGAAGTGCAGTACTGCTGACATCCTAGCTCAAATTAGTAGGTAAGCACCCAATTAACGATTATGCTTCTGAGCTTTCATTTCCATCTGACCACACTGCTACGCTAATCAGTTTTCTAAGCCTTTCACCTTCCCCATAACTAACAAGCATTTCTCCTGTTTTTATGTCTGTGGGTGCCCTGCATCCTCATAAAAACTCTCTCCAGGACTCTTTAAAATTGCTGCCAGAAATGACCATCCACAAGTCAACTGGCCAGCTCTGATGCCCTTTGTTGACAAAACCAAAGGTCCCATCCCCCACTTTGGAAAAGAGATAATCTCAGCAGAGTACTTAAGATTCTGTTGATGGCTTCTGTTGGCTCCTGGAATTACTCAACGTGAAGGATGGAACCATTTTGGTGTTTAGATCATGAAGTCTGAATCCTCTCAAGCAAGGGACCTACCAAAATCCCCACCATTGATCTGACCACTGGGGAAAGAAGAAAGGAAGCAGCAGCTGACCTGGCAGCTCACATCAACAATCCTAGCACACTGGGAGGCTGAGGTGGAAAGATCCCTTGGGCTCAGGAGTTCCAGACCAGCCTAAGCAAGAGTGAAACCTCCACCTCCACTAAAAATAGAAAAATTAGCCAGGCATTAAGGTGGGCAATTTGTAGTCCTAGCTACTGGGGAGGCTGAGGCAGGAGAATTGCTTGAGCCCAGGAGTTTGAGGTTGCTATGAGCTAGGCTGAGACAATGGCACACTAGCCTAAAGGATAGGATAAGAATCTGTCTCAAGCAAAAAAAAAAAAAAAAAAAAAAGTCAAAAACAGAAAAAGAAAAGAAAAGAAGCAATAGCAGAAGGGGAAAAAATCAGGCAACAGTCCCTTTCCCAACTATATACCTCCTTCACTTTTCTCCCTGCAGCTCCTGGACAACTCTCCTCATTCCCTCCACCCACCTGCCCCTGCACCTATGCAGCAGCAACCAAGCATAAAATATGAGAGAATTTTCAGAGAGCATCACATTAACCCTAGTGCCTGCACAATAAAGACACTTACTAAACTTATGTGAATGCTAAAACGAGCACCTTCACAGGACAATGGCGTGATAATCACCACAGACAGGTGCAACTGTTGTCCTGGACCACGTCTCCCACCTTCCCACCCATTATTCCTTCTGGAACCTATGTCACTTGGTTTGAATTCCTAGTTAGCTGAACCACTCCAGCCTCAGCTCCTAACATCAAATAAGAGCTGCAAACTCATTTACAATCCCGCCAAACATGCAAATTCTGAATTTAGAATCCCCATAACTACTTTCCTTAACTTCTACCCTAAAAGATACCAATAATTGCTTTCTAGATTCACCAGCCTTTATACCTGGCATAGACACCATCCTATCCAGCTCATGTTTATTCTAACCATAATGCCTAGAACTTTTCCAGCATTGGTGGCTTTTAAACCTTACTACCAGAAGCTTATTTTTGTTGCTTTTATTTCTAATTAAAATTACTCATATTACTCCAATACAAAAATCTCATTATGACAAATGAATTTTTTTAAAAGCTCTTCTAATGAGAGAGGGACTGAAACCCAGCACCCCTGTGGTGCCATCTGAAGACAAACCACATACATGGTTTGAAAATCACTGTCCTAAGACAGCCTGTGGGAAAGCAGGGATCAGATGAAAGTAATGCTTTAATTTTTTTAGTGTTACTTTTTCTTTTAGTTGTCCAAAGTTGTCTTGCAATCCCTGAGTAAAAAGTTTCTTTTTTATTAATCTTGGGAAATAAGAAAAACACAGATATCCTTGTTCCCATTTTGTGGATGTTCTAGGACACAGAGCTGGCTAAGTTGTAAAGTTGGGATAAGAATGTGATTTCCTGGCTTGACGCCCATAGCACAGTGGTTACAGCGCCAGCCACATACACCAAGGCTGGCAGGTTCAAGCCCAGCCTGGGGCAGCTAATCAAAAATGGCAACTATAAAAAAAAATAGCCAAGCATTGTGGTGGGCACTTGTAGTCCCAGTGACTTGAGAAGCTGAGGCAAGAGAATCACTTAAGCTCAAGAGTTGGAGGTTGCTGTGAGCTGTGATGCCACAGCACTCTACACAGGGTGACATAGTGAGATTCTGTCTCAAAAAATAATAATAATAATAATTTGATTTCCTGACTCTCCACAATTTTTTTTCCAATGAGCCACACAATCTCACTTTAAATCAGTGATTTTCAAATCAGCATGCCACAAAAATTTTTAAGAATCATTAATTAAATTACATTTTAAAGAAGTTCAGAGCACAGTAAGTATATTCTTTTTTTTTTTTTTTTTGATCAACACAATTTAAATGTGGCATGGAAGTTAAACTATAGGTTCAAGTGTGCAATGAGATAAAGAAAAGGTTGAAAAATTCTGCTTTAAATGTTTTGTATCACATAGCTACACCCAACACTCACACTACTTGATCAGTACTTTTGGGGGTAATGGTGAGAAATGACAATGAGACTGAGTGAAACTGAGTTTAATGTGGACTAAAATGAATACACTAATAACATGCTATTTAAGAATCCTATTGTGGGTGGGGCATGGTGGCTCACGCCTGTAATCCTAGCAGTCTGGGAGGCTGAGGCAGGCAGATTGCTTGAGCTCAGGAGTTCAAGATCAGCCTAAATAGGAGTAAGACCCCATCTCTACTAAAAATAGAAAAACTAGCCAGACGTTGTGTCAGGAGCCTGTATTCCTAGTTATTCAGCAGGCTGTGGCAGGAGGATGGCTTGAGCCCAAGAGTTTGAGGTTGTTGTGACCTAGGCTGACACCATGGCATTCTACTCTGAGTGACAGAGTGACCCTCTCCCTCAAAAAAAGAATCATATTAAAAAACTAACTTATAGCTGAGTAAGTGTCAATGTCATTTGCTTCTCATCCAACTTGACTTTTCATTATGTAAACTGAGAAGAAGAGGCTCTTTATCAAGCCCATCAAGGTAAGAGCAAAGAGACTACATTAGCCAACCTTCATTTTTGATTGGCATTTCATCATCATTGTTTATGGCAGGCAGATATTTAAAAGTTTCTTCCAAACTTAGTGGTCAGGTGAAACCATCAAGTTTCTTCCAAACTTAGTGGTTAGGTGATGTTGATAACACATAGTCCTGGAAAATGGTGCTATGGTATGTGACAGCTGTTTCAAATTCATCCTTAAAAAAGGATGGTATCAATGTTTACAAGGGAACCACAAAACTGCTCATGAGGAAAAGTGATATTTCCCTCCCCAGAGCATCCATAGAGCAAATGGTAAACAGGAAACCCCTGACAAGGGGTTACAGATGGAGACTTGGGTTCATTTCCAGTGGAAATTTCATCATCTTGCTGCACACTTCATATTCTTCAAGGAAAAATTTGTTTACATTATATGTTCAATAAATATTTGTAGAAGAAATAAGTAAACTGAAATTCCCTCTAAATCATCATAAAATCAAGAGCTTCTGAATTGGAAAAATTTGAACTCAAACCCCAGCTATGCACAGAATAACTGAACCCAGTGAAGTTATTTAACCTCTCCAAGGCTCTGTAACTTACCTGTGAGGTGGAAATAGTAATACCCATTTCATTGCCTTGTTTAAGGATTAAATGAAATGACACAGGTAATGCACAAGGTGCTGAAGTACTCAGAAGTACTCAACAGGTGCTACTTCTTTCCCTTTGGCCCATCAGACTTCTGATGTAGTGCAATATGGCTCCCAGTCTCACAACTCAAAAACACTCATTTTGGCCAGATGTGGCTTATGCCCGTAATTCTAGCACTATTGGAGGCCAAGGTGGATGGATTGCTTGAGCTCAGGAGTTCTACACCAGCCTGAGAAAGAGTTAGATCCCATATCTCCTGAAAAATAGAAAAACTAGCCAGGAGTTGTGATGCACACCTATAGTCCCACCTACTTGAGAGGCTTTAGCAAGAGATCACTTGAGCCCAAGTATTTGAGGTTGCTGTGAGCTATGATGGCATCTTGGTACTTTACCCAGGATAACAGAGGGAGATTCTGTCTCAAGAAAAAAAAAAAAATACCCTTACTTTAAATTAACTTCAAGAAGACACAAATAGGAAAATAATGTGTGTTTATGGATTGCAAAAATATAGTTAAAGTTTCTACATAACCCAAAACAATCTACAAATTCAATGCAATCCCTATCAAAATTCTAGTGACATTTTTCACAAAAATATAGTAGAAAAAATATTAAAATTTGTATGAAACACAAAAGACCCTGCCAGGACATCACAATACCTGACTCCAAATTATACTATGAAGCAATAGTAAGCAAAAAAGCATGGTAATATCATGAAAACAAACACATGGCTCAATGGAACAGGATAGGGAACCTACAAATAAGGCTGTGAATTTATTGTCAACTGATTTTTGACAAAGGTGACATGAATACATAATGGGAAAAGGACAATCTCTTTAATAAATGATGTTGAACATGAGCCCGGTGGCTCACACCTGTAATCCTAGAACTCTGGGAGGCCAAGGCTGGTGGATTGCTTGAGCTCAGGACTTCAAGACCAGCCTGAGCTAGAGTTTTTGACTCCATTTCTAAAAATAGCTGGGCGCTATGGCAGGCACCTGTAGTCTCAGCTACTTGGAGGCTGAGGCAAGAGGATCACTTAATCCCAAGAATTTGAGGTTGCTGTGAGCTATGATGCCACAGCACTGAACTGAGGGTGACAAAGTGAGACTCTATCTCAAAAGAAAAATAAACAAATAAATGATGTTGAGACATCATTTGGTATCTGGATATCCACATGCCAAAGAATAAAATTAGATCCTTATCTACACCATGTACAAAAATCAACTCAAAATTACAGGCAGAATGGAGAATGATGACCCCATTCTTAGCAAGCGAAAACAGAAAAAGGGGAAAATAAAAAAGTAAGCCGAGTGAGGCAGAACAAAGAAAGGTCAGCTAGTTTACCTTTAAACCAGCCACTGCTAAATTTCTTAATAGAGCAAGTTTCCTGCTTTTCCTAGAATGCTGACCTGTAGAGGATACAGTTTACAATCACCCCTACTGGGTCTGTGAACACCCTGAAGGAATAATGGCCACAGAGGATGCTGTGGGTAAGGCCTAGCAAGAAACATTAACTAGGCCGTCTCCTGCCCAGGCAACAGCCAAAGAAAATACCCATTGTGGAGATTTGTATTATGGCTGAGACAGAGATCAAGGGAACAGTTCAAGCCCTGAAATACGGATAGGAGGCTTACATCCTTTATCACAGAGGAAGAATCCTCTGTGGTCGTGATAAGAGGAAAATTCCTCTTTCCCACAGATTCTTCAGAGGAGATTGACACCAGTGGTGTTTTATTCCATAGTCAACTAGCAGGTATTAACAACCCTGTAGGAATCTGTGTGTGTGACTACAGTTAGGAAGCTGCCACCACACAAGCTCAGGTTCCAGATTTCTAAAGCCTGCTCAGACCCTTAAACTTAATGATTATAGAAACAAAAGGAGCTGATATGCTTTCTCAGAGAAACTGCTGGCGTCTTTGTTCCCTTCCTCCGCTTACCCTCTGGGCTAATGAGCAAATAGCCTTCAATAAAAACTGAGTGGAACTGACACTCAGGGCCACCCACAAAAGGTCAGTGATCCCCTGTGCACCCACCTTTGAAAATTCTGTTCTGTGTCTCTTGTCTCTTTATCTCTGATTGTTTCTAACTTTACTTTTCTTTAGTTGATTGCCGCCAGCTCCACAGGTCTCAACGGACCCTGCCCCTGGAGTGGGGGACTAGCACAAAATAAATTAAAACCTTAAACATAAGATCTGAAACTGTTAAGACTACTAGAAAAAACATGGAAAGCTGTGTGACATTGGTCTGGGCAATTATTTCTTCATATGACCCCCCAAACATAGGCAACACAAGAAAAAATAGACAAATGGGATTACATCAAAATAAAAATATTCTGCACCATAAAGGAAATCAATAGAATGAAGAGACAACCTGCAGAATAGAAGATATTTGCTAACCATACAATCTGATTGGAGTTTAATATTCAAAATTCTGTATATAAGGAACTCTACTTAATAACAAGAAAACAACTCATTTTTAAATGATTAAAAGCCCTGAACAGACGTTTCTCCAAATAAGTCATACAAATGGCCAACCAGTATATGAAAAAATGCTCTACCTCACTAATCATCAGATAAATGCAAATTAAAATCATGAGATACCACCTGACACCTGTTAGCTTGGCTACTATCAAAAAGACTAAAAATAACAAGTGTAGGTAAGGAGGTGAAGAAAAGAGAAATCTTACACACTGTTGGTAAGAATGTAATTTAGTGCCTCCAGGATGGAAAACGGTATAGAGGTTCCTCAAAAAATTAAAAGTTGAGGCCGAGACAAGATGGCTGACTGAAGCCACCTTTCCACAGAGGCTCCCACCCAGAAGGAGAGTTAAAGGACAGTAACCTGGTGGATTAGAGCTGCACCAAGAGAGAAGGTTGAAGAATGCACATCAACCCCCCTGAGGCGGGCTGCGACCCCAAGGATACAAACAAAAGGTACAAAATCCATCACCAAGTGGACAGGAGTCCCCTCCCCCATGAGAATGGCTCAGAGTGCCCCACAAACAAACAAGCACAGTTCAAAGGTCCTCCCACTACACTCCACAGGACAAACCCTCTAAAAACTGGACCTACCTCCCCTACTCAGGTGCCATGGCATTCTCCTTCCAGGCATAAAACTGTATAGAACTGTATATATTTTCTACCTGCAATTCTGAGCTCCCAGCCCTCACCTCTACTCTCACTCTGAGGCCTGGAGGCCTGTCCCCCAGGAGTCCAGATTCTTGGGTGATTTCTCCAGGTGTGTGGACAGGGCCTAGACTGCAGCTAGTCAGTGCTGATTCTGTGGCACGAGAGTGAGGAGAGGATGGTCAGCTGAGAGGAAACCACACCGGAGCAGCGGTGCCTGAAGGTGCAGAACAGCAGCCATTTTTGGCAACAATAGGGCTCACTCCTAGATATTCTGAAGCCACACCCCCTGTCTCCCTGGGCAACCAGAAGAGGCCAGGCATCTTCTCAGGTGGCAACCACTGAGGAACAGAACTGAGATGGAAATGCAGGCCCCTTGAATCTTAGCTTATAAAATTGAAAAATTTCTGTGGACCTCCGTAAGAGCTGCACCATGACCGAGATTGGCTCCTGCCCGGACCTCCACAGGAGCTGCTCTGTGACCGCAACCGGTGCCCACCCAGACCTCCATAAGAGCTGTGCCGCCCAGACCTCCATAAGAACTGCGCTGCAACCACGATTGGCACCCACCTGGACCTCGGTAAGAGCTATGCCGTGACCCCCGACCCGCGACCTGTGCCCTCCAGGCCTCCACATACCCTGACCATGAACTGCAGGAGCCATGCAACCCCGCGTCCTCCCTCCTGCACCCTCCTTTCCTCCACACCGGCCCACTCCTCGGGCCAGGGACTCGGGTAGCCACGTGCCCTCCGGAACCCTCACTGCCTCTGCATGGAAGCCTTCTCCTGGCCAGTGACTGCTGGAGCTTTGGGCTCTCTGTGCCAAAGTCACTGGGTGCCAGGCACTCCCAGAACCGTGTGCACCAACCCCTGCCCTGTTGCTGGATCTGGGTGTGTCACACTTTGAAGCTGCTTCCACAACCAGAACTCCCTGGCTGGGGCAGCCCAAAGGAACTACACAGGGTCACTCCCTACAAAGCTCCAGCAACAATAGAGTGATCCCACTGGCATCTAAACTTGGAGAGACACCTCCCCAACTCTGAGGATGGCCAGAGGCAATGGTGAAAAACAATCATGAGGCAAAATCAACAGAGAAACTCTGGCATATAAATAATCAGAGTAGATCAACTCTCCCAAGGATCAATGGGACAAACACAGCACAAGATCCCATGCACAAACAAATAGCTGAGATGTCAGAAATCAAATTCAGAATCTGGCTAGCAATTAAGATAGAATTAGAATTCCAAGCAATAACCCAAAAGATATCTCAAGAATTCAACGAATTCAAAGACCAAATGACCAGAGATTTTGAATCATTGAGACAAGAAGTTGCATCCTTCAAAGATCTGAAAAACACAGTAGAATCCCTCAGTAACAGAATGGAGCAAGCAGAAGAAAGGATTTCTGACATTGAAGACAAAGCTTTCAAACACTCCCAAACTCTCAAAGAGGAAGAGAAATGGAAGGCAAAAACAGATCACTCTCTCAGAGAGCTCTGGGATAATTTGAAGAAAACCAATATTCGTCTTATAGGGATCCCCGAAAGTGACAAAGTGGCTTCACAAAGCACAGAGTCTCTTCTCCATGAGATTATGAAGAGAACGTTCCAGACATGCCAAGAGATTCTGAAATTCAGATAGCAGACAGTTTCAGAACTCCAGCACAACTTAACCCAAATAACACATCCCCCAGACACATCATAATCAATTTCACTAAAGTTAATATAAAGGAGAAAATTCTGAAAGCAGCCAGATGAATGAAAACCATCACCTACAAGGGGAAGATAATTAGAATAACTGCAGATCTCTCTGCTGAAACCTTTCAAGCAAGAAGAGGATGGTCATCAACTTGTAATCTCCTAAAACAAAGTAACTTTCAGCCCAGGATCCTGTATCCAGCTAAACTGAGTTTCATTTATGACAGAGAAATTAAATACTGTAATGACATTCACATGTTGAAGAAATTTGCCATAACTAAACCAGCTCTCCAGGATATTCTCAGACCTACTCTTCATAAAGACCAGCATAACCTTCCACCACAAAAGTAAACCCACCCAGAAAATTTTGATCAAATTCCAACATCCACAGTCGCAAAAGGATTGAAAATGTCCACTGGATTCTCGAAAGGTTTATCAATATTCTCAATTAATGTGAATTGTTTAAATTGTCCTCTAAAGAGGCACAGGTTAGCTGACTGGATACAAAATCTTAAGCCAGATATCTGCTGCATACAAGAATCTCATCTTACATTAAAAGACAAATATAGACTCAAGGTGAAGGGATGGTCATCTATACTCGAGGAAAATGGAAAGCAGAAAAAAGTAGGTGTTGCAATCCTATTTGCAGACGCAATAGGCTTTAAACCAACCAAAATAAGGAAGGATAAGGATGGGCACCTCATATTTGTTAAAAGTAGTACCCAATATGATGAGATTTCAATTATTAATATTTATGTACCCAACCAGAATGCACCTATATTTATAAGAGAAACTATAACAGACATGAGCAACTTCACTTCCTCCAGCTCTGTAATAGTTGGAGATTTTAACACCCCTTTAGCAGTGCTGGATAGATCCTCCAAAAAGAAGCTAAGTAAAGAAAATTTAGATTTAAACATAACCGTTCAACATATGGACTTAACAGACATCTACAGAACATTTCATCCCAACAAAACTGAATACACATTCTTCTCATCAGCCCACAGAACATACTCCAAAATCAACCACATCCTAGGCCACAAAACTAACCTCAGCAAATTTTAAAAAATAGAAATTATTCCTTCTATCTTCTCAGACCATCATGGAATAAATGTTGAACTCAACAACAACAGGAATCTGCATACCCATACAGAAACATGGAAGCTAAACAACCTTATGCTGAAGGATACATGGGTTATAGACAAGATTAAGAAGAAAATCACCAAACGTTTGGAACAAAACAACAATCAAGACACAAATTATCAGAACCTCTGGGATACTGCAAAGGCAGTCCTAAGAGGGAAATTTATAGCACTGGAAGCCTTACTCAAGAAAACAAAAAGAGAGGAAGTTAGTAACTTATTGGGACATCTCAAGCAACTGGAGAAGGAAGAACACTCCAACCCCAAACCCAGAAGAAGAAAAGAAATAACCAAAATCAGAGCAGAATTAAATGAAATTGAAAACAAAAGAATTATACAACAGATCAATAAATCCAAAAGTTGGTT